>SZWC01008954.1:30547-40750 GCA_023375785.1 Penium margaritaceum | reverse complement strand
CTGGGGGAGACAGTCGATGTGACTGACTATCTCCGCGTCATCGGGTCACTGATGTACCTGGCGACCACTACCAGGGCAGATGTCGCCTTCTCTGTGAACTTCCTAGCCCAGTTCTCCCAAGCTCCCCGAGCTCGACACATGGAGGCTGCGCTACGCGTTGTCAGATACGCTCTCTCTACTGCACGCACTGGGTTGTGCTATCGTGCACAACCATCCATTGTCGTGGACGGATACACGGACAGCGACTGGGCACATGACACCGACGCACGCAGCCGTACAGGTTACATCTTCCTCATTGGAGGAGCCGCCGTGTCGTGGAAGAGTGGCAAGCAGGGCTGTGTGGCGCGCAGCTCAAGTGAGGCTGAGTACGTTGCTCTAGGTGCAGGCACTTGCGAGAGTGTATGGCTGTGTCGCTTGCTGCAGCAACTTCGCGTCCCCATTCGCTGCATCACTTTGCGCTGTGACAATCAAAGCACTAAGGCGATTGCTGAACATGATGGCATGCATCATACACGCACGAAGCACATCAATGTTGAGCATCATTTTGTGCGTGAGCGCATTGCTGCAGGTGATGTCCAGATCGTCTGGGTCGATACACGACAGCAGCGAGCTGACTTTCTGACGAAGGCACTCAGCAGCAACGTCTTCAAGGCGGCTGTGCATGCAGTTGGGCTGTTGTGTCCACGTGTTGGTCCTGGTTGAATGATTGCGGCTAGTGCTTGTACAGTTGTTTGTCACTCCTTGTGACACCCTTTTGTGATTGTGCGCTACTGTCACTGTGCGTCGGCTGTGAGTCATGGGGGAGTGTTGGTATGTGTCCCACAGATGTGTTGTGACCTCTGGCCTCGCTGCACACTCACCGCACTGATGCAGGTGATTAATGTTGGAGTGACACCGGCGCTGGCGTCACCGCCCGCGTGGTGCCGGATCACAAGAAGACAGTCAGAATTCTTGTGACTGGCTTCAGGGCCACCTCTAACTCAGAAATGTGCCACTTGCTTTGTGTTGACACTAGGATTCCTAGTGTATGACGGGGGTGTGTGTTTGGGTTGTCATCCTAGATGTGCTAGGTTGTATGCGTGCAGGTAATTAAATGGGTGAGGTCCCAGGTTCGAGACTCACTGGGCGGGGTGCGAGCGAGGTCGAGCTCGCCGTTCGCCCGCTCGCCTCCTCGCCACCTGCTATGCTGCATCTAACACCTCCGTCGCTTCTTACTTACCACTATCGCGTTTCTTCGCTAGTCAAGGACTCTCCCGTCATGGCGTCTAGTGCCTTGCTTGCTTCGTGATGCACTACTTCCCTCGCTCTCCCCTAACCAGGTTCCTCTAACCTCACAGGCAACCTGCCGGCGACGACGCACGTGGCGACGTCAATGAGAGGTTTGAGTGACCGTAGTAGTAGTAGCAAAAATAGCAGCAGCAGCAGCGACAACTGCAGCAAAGATGCAACAGCAGTAGAAGTAGCAGTGTCAGACATAGCTGCAACAAGGAGCAACAGTAGCGGCAACAACAGACACCCAAGAGGGAGAGGAAGAAGGGAGGAGCACCGTTTGTAGCTACTGCCCAGTCCTCACACCTTCCGGGAAGCTACACAAACGAGGAGCCGTAGATGTCAATCGCGTCAATCGCTCACGTCCCCTACGCCCGACTGCACTGGACTCAAACAGACATAAAAAGTTGCGCGCATAGGCTCGTTTGAAAGCTTAGGTCACAAAATTTATATAGCCACTATAGGTAGCCACGAATACTATGCAAGCAAGCAAGTGGCAAGCGACGGAACACGCCATGGATCGGGGGCAAGCTCAAGACTAGGGGGCAAAGAGAAAGTAGTTGAGACACAGGTTAATGAGTAACAAGTGAGCGAGGTGGTGAGAGCCAGTTGACCAGGCCACCCACGCGAGGCACTCGTCGTGGGGCCCGGCCGCCACCCAGGGATCGAACCCGACCCTGGAGCGAGCGAGCTCCAGGCGGTTTCTCACACGCCGGCACAAACCGGGCGTGCGGTCCCGAGGGATCAGCAACCCGGTTCACCACTCTAGGAGCATGCAAGTATTCAATCAACTAACAGGCATGCAATCCTACAAGTTGTATCCCCCATTTTGGCACGTGAAGTTATTACTAAACTAAGGCTTGTGACAAGGCTGGTGCTGAAGCCACCACTTGGTAGCTTGATGGAGGCACCTCCACTGTGCACTTCATGCTGCACCACAGTCTTGCACCAGGGAGCCTTAGTCCAGTTCAATCACCTGCAGTGGTGAGGTGTGTGTATGCATGGAGACAAGAGGGCACTTGCGTGTGTTTGTGACAATAACCAACACTCCCCCATGACCCACAGACGAACAGGCCACACACACACAGAACACAGAACGAGGAGAACATCACAGGATTCACATCAACCAGGGGCATCACGAGAGCGCAGCAAGCCAACCGCATGCACGGCCGCTTTGAACATTCCACTGCTGAGCGCTTTGGTGAGAAAGTCTGCACGTTGTTGACGAGTGTCGACCCAGACATCCTGAACTTCCCCAGCCGCAATGCGCTCGCGTACAAAGTGATGCTCAATGTTGATGTGCTTAGTGCGAGAGTGATGCATGCCATCGTGCTCAGCAATCGCCTTCGCACTTTGGTTGTCACAGCGCAGGGTGATGCAATGAATGGGAACACGCAACTGCTGCAACAGGCGGGATAGCCAAACACTCTCACACGTACCTGCACCCAGTGCCACGTACTCTGCTTCACTGGAGCTTCTGGCAACACAACCCTGTTTTCCACTCTTCCAGGAGACAGCAGTCCCTCCGACGAGGAAGATGTAACCAATGCGGCTGCGAGCATCTGTGTCATGTGCCCAGTCACTGTCTGTGTAGCCGTCAACGACTACTGAGGGCTGAGCACGGTAGCAGATTCCTACGCGTGCAGTGGACAACGCGTAGCGGACGACGCGCAGTGCGGCCTCGAGATGCTTCTGTCGAGGCTGCTGGGAGAACTGGGCAAGGAAGTTGACCGCGAAGGCCACGTCCGCCCTAGTGGTGGTGGCGAGGTACATGAGAGAGCCGACAACACTGAGGTAGTCGGTGACATCGACAGACTCCCCCAGCTGCGCTGAGTCCAGTGACTTCAGCAGACGCTGACCTGCTGGAGTCATCGGTGTGGACGCGGTGGGGATGTCTGCAAGCAAAGGGGCAAAACGCTCCCCCAGTGTGCGTATGTACGCAGCCTGGTGCACATGCAGGGTGCTGCGCTGACGATCACGCTCAAGCTCCATCCCCAAAAACACCCGTGCAGGACCTAGATCCTTCATCTTGTACGCAGACAGCAGCAGGTCTTTCACTGACTGGATAGCTGCTGGGCTGGGTGAGGCGATAAGCAGGTCATCAATGTAGACCAACACCGCCACAAACGGCTCTGAGGGGGCGCTCAAGAAGAGCGCTGGATCAACCGTGCTGCGACGATAACCTCCCCGCTCGAGAGTCGAGGAGATCTCCATGTTCCAACACCGCGGCGACTGCTTGAGCCCATAGAGGGCTTTGCGCAGTCGCCAGACCTTGCTCGTGCCATCGGTGAAGCCCGGGGGCTGTATCATGTAGACTTCTTCATCGAGCTTCCCGTGCAGGAAGGCGTTGTTGACATCCATCTGCTCTTGTTCCCAGTCGTGCTGGGCGACGAGACTCAAAAGTGCTCGAGCAGTGGTATATCTCCCGACCGGTGCGAAGGTCTCATCAAAGTCAACGCCGGGGATCTGGGAGAACCCCTTTGCTGTGAGGCGTGCCTTGTACCGGTCGACCGTTCCATCGGGCTTCAGCTTACGCCGAAGGACCCACCGGGCAGAGACTGCCTTGCGACCTGCAGGCAGATCCACTAGCTCAAAGACTCCATGGTCTTGGAGGGCTGTGAGCTCCTCCTGCATGGCCTTCTCCCAGAGGGCAGCGTCTGCCGCCTCACGAGCCTGCCGGACAGTGGTGGGCTCAGGAGGGAGAGTGGGGAGGCCAGCGGCCGCAAAGCATGCGGCGACATAACCGGCGACAGAGGACTCAAGAGCACTGTGGAACTCGTGGGCTACAAGAGCATAGCCAACTGCAGAGTTGGGGTGTACAACGCTCACAGACAGGCCCAGTGCATCGAGGCCGGTGGGGCGCGCTGAGGGACCAGCTGTGGAGGATGAGGCTCTGGAGCGGGTGACTCGTTGAGAGGCAGTGGACGAGTCAGCCAGGACAGACTCAGTAGGCGCCCTAGAAGAGGGTGCCTACTGAGAGGGCTGAGAGGACTGAGAGGGAGGAAGAGCACGAAGTCTCCCCCCACGAGTATAAGGCTCTGGACCGGGGAGCCGAGCCTGAGGCGCGTCACCTGCGGCGGTGTCAAGCACCGGAGAAGCTATTGCGCCAGGAGATGAGGTGGGAGTAGAGTGGACAGTGGACTGTGCGGGAGTGGGCGCCGAGTGTAAGGACTCGGGACTGGCAGTGGACGGCGAAGACACAGGGCTGCCGGCTGAGGACAGGGGCGACCCGGACTCTGGGGAGGGCACTGAGGCCCCCGACTCAGAAGATACTGAGTCCTCGTCACTGTCCGTGGGAGTGACAACAGGGGACGCCGTGTGAGAGGGAGACGTGGACGCACGGAGATCGGAGGCTGGAACAGACCCACCCCCCCCCCCAAGCCGACGAAGCGAGGAGAGGGAAGACGGAGGAGGGACATGGGACAGGTCACGGGGGAAGACATCCTCAAAGAAGAGGGCGTCGCGCGACTCGATGACGCGGGAACGGTCGGGGTCCCAGAAGCGCCACGCCTTAGACATGGCAGAGACACCAAGAAATGTGCAGAGGCGAGCACGAGGACTGAGTTTGCCATCACAAAAGTCCTCGGGCAACCAGACAGCAGCCACACAACCCCAGACACGAGCCAGACGGAGGTCAACACGGCGACCGTACCAGTGCTCAAAGGGATTGACGTGACGAGGAAGGGGACCGTGTGGGACACGGTTCCACACCCAGGTCATGTAGCATATGGCCTTGAAGGAGAAGACGGGAGAGAGGGAGGACTCGCTGAGGAGAGTACGAACACCATCAGCGAGGGTGCGGTTCCAGCGTTCAGAGACACCATTCTGCTGGGGTGTGTAGGGGGCCGAGGGCTCCATACACACCCCACGAGAGGTGAGAAAGCGGGCGGTGGGACCCATGAACTCGCCACCACGGTCACAGCGAAAGACTTTGAGCCGGCGACCACAAGCCAACTCAGCTTGTGGTAGCCAGGACTCAAGTGTGGGACAGACGTCACTCTTTTGCCGAAGGGCAAAGACCCAGCGCATGCGAGAAAAATCGTCTGTGAGACAGAGGACATAACGACCGACACCCCCAAGGGCGTCATGGGCAAGAGGTCCCATGACGTCAGCGTGCAGAAGATCAAGTGGGTGAGACGTGCGAGACTCGGACGTGGAGAATGGGAAGCGGTGCATTTTGCCTTGAGCACAGTTGAGACAGTCAGTGGGGCAGGGTGCAGAGAACGTGTCGGCATCAAGGCCATGAGCAGGCATGTCCCGAAGCAGACTGTCAATGGCGGCAGTGTGAATGTGACAGAGACGACGATGAAGCAACTGCGCATGTGCAGGAGTGAGGGAACGAGCAACATGAACAAGAGCAGTCGAGGAGGGATGGGGTGCAAACGAGGGCACGCGGAACAAGCGGTCATAGCGAGTGCCACGCAGTAAGACACGACCAGTAGTGCGATGCATAACAGAGGCAAGACCCCGACTGGATGAGAAGTCCATGCCCTGGTCGTCGAGTGTCGTAACAGACAACAGACTAAGCTCAAGAGCGGGCACATAGAGAACGTCAGGGAGGAAGAGTTCCCCCCCAGGGCCAACAAAACGGACGACACCGACACCCTGGACGGGGAGAAGGTGGCCAGAGCCAGTGCGTACAAAGCGAACAGAGCCAACGGGACCCAGTGACACAAACGATGAACGACAGGAAGTCATGTGGTGGGTGGCCCCTGAATCAAGAATCCAGAAGCCACCCATCACACGGACAGACGCAGGGTCACGACTCACAGTGGCAATGGCAGAGCGAGGAAAGAGGCGCTGACCACAAGCGGCAAGACAACGAGGGAGACTGTACGACTGCCACTCCTCAATCCACGGGACGTCAACTAGGGGACACCCCTGAACATGACCGGGGGGAGGTCCACGAAGAGACGAATCAACAGCACACGCAAGGCCCTCCTCAACCGAACGTACACTCTCACCTCCCTGATCACGGAGGTGACGTTGGTGAACTGCGTGAGAGAGTGCAGAGTCCAGCTGGCGGTCGTCCTCAGGTGGTCCGGTGATGAGTGCGGTAGAGGAGGGTTGCTGGGGACCAGGGGTGGAGGAAGCCCAAGTTGGAGGTGAGTAGAAGCCAGAGGGAGGCCCGAAGTAGACAGGGCCCCCAAACCACGGGGGCCAACCCCAGGGTGCGGATGGAGGAGGTGAAGAGAGGGCAGTGCTATAGGCAGGAGCTGTAGACAATGGGGAAGAAGCGTGTGCAGGGCCACGACTTGACCCCGCGGAGGTGGAGGAGCGTGCAGAGCCGCCACCAGACCCTGAAGAGCGTGCCCAGTGAGCACGCATGGCGGAGGCCAGGCATGCATCATCTGGTGGTGCAGGGCACTTGGGCGCCGCATGACCAGTGGCGCCGTAGTTCCAGCAAGTGACAGTGCTGGAGGAGGAAGAGGGGAATGCGGCGCTATCAGAACCGCGACCTTTGCCACCCTTCCCCTGCCCGCCACCGCCAGAGCCACCCCCTCGGCCTTTACCTTTACCACCTCCTCCACCACGACCACCCCCTTGGGAAGCAAGAGATGTGGCAGTGGTAACAGAGGTGGAGATGGAGGACGAGCTAGAGGCTGAGGAGGTGGAGGAAGAAGGAAGTGCGGTGGCTGCTGCTGCAACGGCTGCGTAGTGAATGCGTTTGTTCTGCAAGGAGCTCCACCAGTCGGTAAGGCGTTGGGAGGTGAACTCCCATAAGGCCCCAATTCCAAGGGGTGCGTCGGCAGGAACAGGAATTTCCGCCAGACGCTCTAGCTCTGTGGCTTTCACTTCGCGAAAGATGTCGCTGAGCTCCGGGATGAGGCCGTTGACGATGGAGAGAACAGCAGGGAGTTGGCCTAGGGCGGCCTTGCCGAGGTCACGCAGCAGTCGCAGACTGCGAGCCCAATAGGCGTCAGCAGTCTTGTCAGCACGCATGGAGAGCGTGTTGAACTGGACGGTGAGGACGCTCTGTGCTGCATGTCTAGTGACTGTCGTGCGTCGCTTGATCAAGGCATAAGCCCCAACCGGGTCAGCGGGGGTGCGGCGTGCAGTGTCAGCATTGTAGGATCCAATCTCATCAGTGAGATCGTCTGGTCCNGTCAGCACGCATGGAGAGCGTGTTGAACTGGACGGTGAGGACGCTCTGTGCTGCATGTCCAGTGACTGTCGTGCGCCGCTTGATCAGGGCATAAGCCCCAACCGGGTCAGCGGGGGTGCGGCGTGCAGTGTCAGCATTGTAGGATCCAATCTCATCAGTGAGATCGTCTGGTCCAGCACAAATGAGGGCACGGACCGCTCGTGCCGACTCAGAATCGACTGGCACAAAAGGTGGAACAGCTGAGGGGTTTGGTGCATGGTAGCATTCCCAGAGCTGTTCCCCCTGCGCCCAGGCACTGAAGCAAACTTCCCAAGAGTGAAAAGTAAGATTGGAGGTGAAATGGGGTGGAGTGGAATCAAAGTCAGGCTTGCGTTGCACTGATGGAGCAAGGGCTTTGGCCGCAGCAGCGCCAGCGGCTGCGGCGACTGCAAGTGGATCAGAGGAAGATGGGCCAACGGCAGTGGAAGCGGAAGCGGGAGAGGTGGAGAACGCTGCAACAATGCTAGCGGACTGAGTGCTGCACAATGTGGGCTGGAGACGGTTCAGAACCAAGTCAGCAATGTGATCGGCGAATGTCTCTTGGTCAGCCTGCTCAGCCCGAAGTTTTTCCTCAGCAGCGCGCTGAGCACTGAGAGCTGCCTGCAACGCAGTGCGCTCGCGCTGAAGCTCAGCTTGCAGTGCTGTGTATTGGTCATCGTCAACTGGCATTGTGCCAGTGGCGTGAATCTGCCGAGGAAAATTTCGGCAGAGTTTCCCTTGCCCCAGTGGGCGTGGGAATGTGAGATATCGGTGTTGGAAGTTCGCTGCAAGGCAACAACCTAAACGCACGAACACGCCGATACAGGAAAGGCAGAGAGAGCAAGGGAACAAGAGCAGCCAAGCTCACCACGCACGGCGGTGCAAAGAGAACAGTGGTGGCAAGGCTACAGCAGCTGAGGAGGCGGTGACTGCGACAAAAGCTGATGCGGTGACAACGAAGCAGGCTACGCCTGTCAGGACTGCACCTGACAGAGTGGAGATGACTATAGCGGTCAAGACCAACAGTTGTATGTGCCGAGTAACTGACGGTGATGAGGAGGGTAGAGAGGCTGCCTGTGTTGTGGAGGCGTGAGCGGAATCAACTGCACTGGAGAGTGCTGTGGCTGCTGCGGCTGCGGCGGATGCAACTGCGTTTGCTGCTGCAGCAATCTGAGTAGTTACGTTGACAGCAGCTGCTACCAAAGGTCCCTGGTCAACCGCTGCAGTGTACGTGTCGATGGCTCGACCAGCAGCAGTGCTGGCTGGCGCACGTGCGGCACGTGCAGTGGCTGCAAAGGTAGAGGCAACGGCAGCGCTGGATGCAAGGGTAGCCTGCAGAGCTGTAAGAATATCAGGAGACGAGATGGACGAGGACTCTGCAACTGTTGCGGCTGGAGATGCGGCGCAACGCGGAGCGGAGGCTTCTGATGCTGCTGATGCAGAAGGTGGAGTTGCACCACAAGGAACAGCACGACGGTGTTGCTGGCGCGTCCTATGGGCAATGGGTGGGCTTACCAGAGAGTGACGAGGTCGGTGGTCCCGTTGTGGTGCTGTTGCCGGTTGGTTCAGCGACGTCAGAGAATCATCGTCGGCCGACTGGCAATGAGCTGCGTAGTCCTTTGCGTCCGCCCACGCGTAGTGATCAGCAGGATCGTAGTCTTCACCGGGGTGATACCCCGGACTGCTGCGGCGCACCCTCGACCACACTTCTCTCTACGCCCGCTCCTCATAGTACGCGAGCTCCTCTTCAGTGCGTGCACGGTCCCGAGCTGCCGTGGATGACGGAGGGGCGGGCTCGATCTCAGGCGGAGATGCCAGCGTTCTGAATGCTGGGCTGCCTCAGGGCAGCCCGAGGTGATTGAGAGTGTGCTGGGGTCAGGCCTGGCTGCAGGGTTGGAGCTGTTGCTGCAAGGGCCGTAAGTGAGGTCACGGCTGCTGAGCGATGAAGATGCACGTGAGATGCGCACACCAGGCCGAGGCTACACACAGCGTTGAGATGCACCGGATGTGGCCCAAGCATCCGTCGTGTGTACGGAGACGTACACGGCGGAGGGGTGATGCTGCAGAGACGGTGGCCCGAGAGTGGGCCGAGTAGGCATCACCACGAGGCGGTGATGTCACAAGCAGATCGCTTGAAGCTAAGAGTGTGCCCCCGTGAGTCACAGGTGCGACGATAGCGGCTGCACAGAACGGCGGCTGCTTAGGCTGCCACGATCATGAGGGGTACGGTCGAGGCCGAGAGTGTGCCCCGTGAGTCACAGTTGCAAAGCTAGCGGCTGCACATAACGGCGGCTGCTGCTGCTGCTTAGGCTGCCACGGTCTCGTGCTGTGGCTTGCGCGGGATCACCCGCGACTTAGCAGTGGCTCGAAGGAGGTTCACGGGTGCGATGCTAGCGGCTGCACAGAACGGCTGCTGTTGCTGCTGCTTAGGCTGTCACGGTCTCGAGCCGTGGCTTGCGCGTGATCACCCGTCACTTGGCAGTGGCCCGAGTGAGGTTCACGAGTGCGATGCTAGCGGCTGCACAGAATGGCTGCTACTGCTGCTGCTTAAGCTGCCACGGTCTCGTGCTTTGGCTTGTGCGGGATCACCCGTCACTTAGCAGTGGCACACGTGAGGCTCACGAGGTCTCAGGACTGTCGCGGCGGGAGGGGCAGCCCTCCTGCTCTGATACCAGTAGGTAGCCACAAGTACTATGCAAGCAAGCAAGTAAGTGGCAAGCGACGGAACACGCCATGGATCGGGGGCAAGCTCAAGACTAGGGGGCAAAGAGAAAGTAGTTGAGACACAGGTTAACGAGTAACAAGTGAGC
>SZWC01008954.1:13689-30431 GCA_023375785.1 Penium margaritaceum | reverse complement strand
CACGCCATGGATCGGGGGCAAGCTCAAGACTAGGGGGCAAAGAGAAAGTAGTTGAGACACAGGTTAACGAGTAACAAGTGAGCGAGGTGGTGAGAGCCAGTTGACCGGGCCACCCACGCGAGGCACTCGTCGTGGGGCCCGGCCGCCACCCAGGGATCGAAACCGTCCCTGGAGCGAGCGAGCTCCAGGCGGTTTCTCACACGCCGGCACAAACCGGGCGTGCGGTTCCGAGGGATAAGCAACCCGGTTCACCACTCTAGGAGCATGCAAGTATTCAATCAACTAACAGGCATGCAATCCTACAAGTTGTATCCCCCATTTTGGCACGTGAAGTTATTGCTAAACTAAGGCTTGTGACAAGGCTGGTGCTGAAGCCACCACTTGGTAGCTTGATGGAGGCACCTCCACTGTGCACTTCATGCTACACCACAGTCTTGCACCAGGGAGCCTTAGTCCAGTTCAATCACCTGCAGTGGTGAGGTGTGTGTATGCATGGAGACAAGAGGGCACTTGCGTGTGTTTGTGACAATAACCAACAGCCACCATGCCCGGCTAATTTGGTGGTCTATAGCGTCCAACATTAATCATCCCGCGCCGAAGATCCAGATTTTTTCAACATTGCGAACTGAGCCCAAGATTAGGTCGTTTTGGCACATTGTTTTCCTTCTTTCAGGCCAAGACTTCTACCATTCAGCACAGTCAGGCACACATGTCCAAATTTTGCTTGATTTGGACAACCTCGATTTTTAAGTGCTGAAAGTTTTAAGGAAATAATTCCCTTTTACCCACTTTCTGAGCCTGGAGCTTCCCGAATACCCTCTATAAACACCAAACGACCAGACTACCCAGTCATTTTAACAAGTCACCGCATTGTCCACAAAGTGCAAATAGTAAGTAACCGTATATGCGGTACCCACTCTTTAGGAAACATGACTACATTACCGATATTCTGTGCATGTTTTTTCATGTGTGGATATCCTGGTCACAATATTTTCCGTTTCCGTGAATTTGTACCGCACCACTCGCACAGCCGCATGAAGGGCTCTAGTACGTGGACCATGTGAAAACTATGCAAGGAGGTTGACGGCGAAGGCGATCTCGAGGCGTGTGGTAGTGGCCAGGTACATCAGAGTGAGAGACAACTTCCTAGCACTGCTTTCGCTGGCGTGGCAGTACAAGCTAGCCAGCTAACTCACTAGTACACACAGGTGGAGGTGAGAACAACAAGGGGTTGGCTAGGGACACAGACACAAGTGTCAGAAGCTGCAAATGTTGAAACATGCAGAGAGAGATAACAACTGAGGTCTGGGCAACCTAAATAGCGTCACAGACCTAGTGCACACACACGCGACGCACAAGGGCGCTATTTTCTTCCAGGACAAAACAGTGGCAGAAACGCAGTTTTGGCCATAATTCCCTGCAGACACGTCAGAACGACGAGCCGTTCAAACCAGAACGGCCGCACCGACGAGATCTACGTCCTGATAGGCTGCACGCCTACGTGCTGTGACACAGCACGAATCTAAAAAATATGGAAGTCTTGTGGGCGCCCGTCGTTGCCGGCCGCCAGCCTTCTGCCACCGTCGCCAGTCTCAGGGATCTGCACGTGAATGGACATGAGCCGAGGGGTCACCGTAAGCTGTGTACGACATACACAACAACAATCCCCCATGACCGGAGGGCGAAACACGTCCATGCACATGCAGACACTAACGCTGCACAGAGCAGAAAACGCACAGTCGCTGCAGGCAGCAGGCACAGCACATGCAAGGTGGCACATGAGGAATCAACCTGCAACAGGGATGGGGCAGAGTCCAACTGAACGAGTGGCCGCATGAAACTTCGAACGACCCAGAGCCTTGGTCAGAAAATCCGCGCACTGCCTGTCAGTGCTCACGTGGATGATTCGGATCTCACCACGATCAACCAGGTCACGCACGAAGTTGTGCTCGACATTGATGTGCTTCGTGTGTGCATGGAACACACCTGAGTTCTTGGCGATGGCCTCTATGCTCATGTTGTCACACTGGAGGACCACGGGGGGAATGGACTGACGCAGTTCACGCAACAGACGGACGAGCCAGACACATTCCGCTGCACCGGCGCCTAGGACAACATCCTCTGCCTCAGTAGTGCTGCGTGCGATGCAGCCTTTCTTCCCACTTCGCCAGGATACTGCAGTGCCTCCAATGAGAAAGATGTAGCCGGTGCAGCTCTTGCCATCTGGAATCCACGCCCAGTCACTGTCTGTGTACCCATCAAGCACAACTGACACCTGCTCGTGAAAGCACAGGCGGAAACGTGCGGTGTATAGAATGTAGCACACACACCGAACTGCTGCCTCCGATGTTCGCTGGCGTGGAGCCTACGAGAACTGGACGAGCAGGTTCACAGTGAAGGCAATGTCGGGCCGTGTCATAGTGACCAAGTACATGAGCGAGCCGATAACTCGCAGGTACAGGGTCACATCAACTGGCTCCCCCAGGTCAGCTGGGTCATCCACCTTCAGGGCGGCCTACCCCTCAGGGGTCATGGGCGTGGAAGCCGTGCGGACGGCAGTGAGGAGGTCGGCAAAGTGCTCCCCCACAGTCTCTGCATAGCGTCCCCGATGGACACGGAGTGTGCGGCGGACACGGTCGCGCACGATTTCCATCCCCAAAAATACAGAGGTCTCACCAAGATCTTTCATCTTGTAGGCCGAGGAGAGAACGGCCTTGGCAGCGCTCACTGCTCCCAGGTCGGGCGAGGAGATCAGAAGATCGTCCACGTAGACAAGGATGGCAGCGAGCGGTGCTGGGGACTGTGAGGTGAATAGGGATGGATCAGCATCACTCTGAACGTACCCAGCGCGTCTCAGCGTGCTGGTGATCTCCTGGTTCCAGCAGCGAGGTGACTGTTTCAGGCCGTACAAGGCCTTCCGCAGCCGGTACACGCGACCGATACCATCCTCAAAGCCTGGTGACTGGGCCATGTAGATCTCCTCCTCAAGATCTCCGTTCAGGAAAGCGTTGTTGACATCCATTTGATGGAGTTCCCAGTCGTGCTGTGCCACCTGGCTCAACAGCGTGAGCGTGGTCGTCATATTTCCAACAGGAGCAAAGGTCTCAGTGTAGTCCACGCTAGGGACCTGAGAGAAGCCCTTTGCTGTCAGGCGCGCTTTGTAGCGCTCCACAGTGCCGTCTGGCTTGAGCTTCTTGCATAGAACCCACTTGGCCTTGATGGCATTGCGGTTCTTTGGCAAGTCCACCAGCTCAAAGACGCCGTGCTCTCGCATGGCATCAAGCTCAGCCTGGCAGGCAGTGCGCCACTACTCAGCGTCAGGGGCTGACAAGGCCTCAGGCAGACTGGTGGGATCGGGAGACAGCACTGGTGCACTGCGTGTAGCCAGGGCATAAGCCGCAGAGGGAGGGTCGACAGTCACCATGGACTCAGCGGCATCACGAGCAAGACCGCGCTCACGAGCAAGTAGTGCCATACCAGTGGCACAGCCAGGGTGAACCTTAGCAAGGCCGTGAGCACTCAGGTCGAGGGCCTTCGTGCCCGGGTCACCGCTGATGACGCTGCGCGTGGGGCGAGGGCGGAGACGTCCGCCGGGTGCCCGTGAGTAGGGATCCGACAGGGCAGGAGCAGTGGGCGCTTCTGACTCACCTGCTGGTGTGGTCCGCACGGCATGCGGACCACTAGAGGCTGGCGTGGCCTCAGCAGCCGGGGACGGCCCCACTGCAGACGCAGGCCCGTCCGCGGCCAGCACTTGAGATGGCTCAGAGTTAAACACGGATGCGGACGCAGGATCAGGCAGGTCCTCTGATGCGGAAGCAGACACAGACGCAGGATCAGGCAGGTCCTCAGACGCGGAAGCAGACTCAGACACAGACACGGGCGAGGGCGGAGAGAGTCGGGGGCGGAGGAGCGAGTTGCAGATGGGACGGGGCTGGAGGTGCCGACGGGAACAACCTCTGGGGACAGCGCCTGGGGTGTCGGCAACGAAGTGACCGGACCGAGTGGGGGCACTGTGCCAACCGTGACAGGAGCCTCCCCCACACTACGGGGTCCGGCACACCTAGGGGCATGAGCAGCACGCAGAGCGTGAATGCGAGAAAGGTCACGGAAAGCGAGATGCTCGAAGAAGAGAGCGTCACGAGACTCCATGATGCGGCGGCGCTCAGGGTCCCAGAACCGCCAGGCCTTCGACCGCGGGGCAACGCCGACGAAGGCGCAGATGCGGCCCCGCGAAGAAAGCTTGCTCCCTTGCTGCTCCGGTGTGAACCAGACGCAGGCAAGGGAGCCCCAGACACGAGCCAGTCGCAGATCCGCGCGAAGCCTGTACCACAGCTTGTAGGGCGTGCGGTGACCTGGGAGAGGGCCGTGGGGAATTCGGTTCCACACCCAAGTTATGTACGCCATGACCTCGAAGGCAAAGGCCTCAGGCATGGCGTGGACCGCATCTTCCATGGTGCGGTTCTAGCGCTCTGAGACGCCGTTCTGCTGGGGGGTGGCTGGAGCGGAGAGGTTGTGGAAGACACCAAGCTCGGTGAAGGAGCGGGCCATGTAACCAAGGTACTCGCCCCTGTGGTCAGAGCAAAACGTCTGAAGGCGATGGGAGGACTGGCGCTCGGCCATGACCAGCCAAATGCGGACGGCAATGGCGGCATCGCTCTTCTGACGCAGACTGTAGACCCAGCGCATGCGCGTGAAATCATCAGTCAACGTCAGGACGTAGCGGCCGTGGTCCTCCTGAAACTCGACAGGGAGCGGACCCATGAGGTCGGAGTGCACAAGCTCCAAGGGTAGACGAGCCCTGGAGACAGACACAGGATAGGTGGACCGGTGCATTTTTCCTTCCGCACACGACAGGCAGTCGGTCGTGGGCGGTGCATCGAAGGACGGTGTATCAAGATCGAGAGTAGGCTGAGTGAGGATCAGCCTGTCGACAGCCCCCAGGTGCACATGACAAAGACGTCTATGCCAGAGACGGTGGTGCTCGGGGGACAGGGCACCAGTGACGAAGACACGAGCAGTGGAAGAAGGAGGCAACAGGGGGGGTACTCACAGAGGACCCAGAGATGTGATACAGATCATCGACGACCGTCCCACTGAGGACGGTCTCCTTGGTGTCGTGCACATGGATGCGAGCATCGGCAGCTATGTGCGTGACACCTAGGCCCATCTTGGTGCAAGCACGAACAGACAGCCGGCTGAGTTCCAGATCAGGGACACAGAGGGCGTTGGAGATGTATACGGGACCACCGGGCCCGGTGAACTGCACAACCCCAACACCTTGGACAGGGACCTCGTGGCCAGCTGTAGTGTGGACAGAGCGAACAGCGCCAACGGGATGCAAGACGACAAAGGCGTCACGACGACACGTCATGTGATGGGTGGCACCAGAGTCCACGACCCAGGTGGCATCTGTGACACGGGTACAAGGGGCAACGTCGCACTCGGTGACTGAACAGGGCACGGCAACGGGACGCTCAGCAGGCGACACAACAAGACGAACGACGGTGTGTACATGAGACGCATGCAACCAGGACACGTCATCAGGTCCGTCACGCGCACACGACTGGGCATGGGGACCACCACAAGTATCATCACGCCCCCCGGCTCAGTCAACCCACTCGCACCTCCCTGAGATGAGCATAGGGCGAGAAGCTCGTGCAGCTCGGCAATCGTCCTGTCCCGGTCGGCGAGCGCTTGATCGCGAGGGTCGGCCGGAGAGGCCGCTGTGGCATCAGGCTGGTTTGGGGCGGCTACAGTGGTGGCGGAAGAGCGGGCGGTCGCACCGGATGTCTGGCGCATGCACGCCTCGTGCACCTACTGCAGCCCGCGCGTGACTTTCACCCAGTCCAAAGGGCGGCCCGTCAGTCTTGTGCAGTCGGGGTAGTGATGGTCGCCTCCGCAGTTGAAGCACACAAAGCGGCGGCCCGTCGTGCTCCCGGAGCCGCTGCTGCCACTGCTGCTGCTGCCACTGCTGCTGCTGCTGCCGCCGCTGCTGCTGCTACTCCCGCTGCTGCTGGAGCGGCTGACACTGCTGGTACTGGTGCCGCTACTGGTCCCGCCGCTGGACCCACCACCTGACGATTTGCGGCCCTTCTTCCCCTTGAGCTAGAGCTACTGTTGCTATAGACGATGAAGAAGGGGATGCGGCAGCAACTGCAGCTGTAGCTGAAGCGGTGCTGCGGCGAGCGCGGTTCGCGGCGTCCATGCCGGCGACCTCAAGGAAGTGGAGGGTGGCCCAGCGCAGCAGGGTCCCGTCGCTCATGTCGCGAAGCAGAGTCTGGTCGAAGTTGCTGAAGACGCGCGCGCAGTCGGGGTGGATGCCGTAGAGGATGATCTAGAGGGCGGAGTACTGCGCAGGGGCATCGTCTCCCAGGTCCTTGTACAGCTGGATCGCCCGGCGCCAGTAGTCGGCTGCAGACTCCTGAGAAGTCTGGCAGAGGGAGTTGAAGTCGGCGAGGCGCTGGGAAGTCAGAGCCAAGGTGGCGCCCTCAAACAGAGTGACAGCCAGCGTCCACGCTGCATAGGGGTTAGCTCCCGAGCCGGTCAGCGAATCGCGAAGGAACCGATTGAAGTCCTTGGTGAAGTCCGGGGTGGCCTTCATCAGGCCAGAAGCGGCACGGACCGCCATCTGTGTCTGGACGGGGTCAGATGCCTGGTAAGGAGTGAGGTAGTAGGCTAGGACTCCCTCGCTCATGGCCCACATGCAGAAGCGTGGTTCCCAGGCCTTGAAGTCATTCCCAGTCCGGAAGACAGGTGGGTCCGAATCAAACCACTTGGGTGGCTTGATCGTCGACAGGGCGATGGCTGAAGCCACTGCGGGGCTGGGCATAGAGGAGGAAACTCCCTTACCCAGGCGGGCCGGCAGAGCCAGCTCCTCAAAGCTTAGAGGGCGGCGAGATGAGCTCGGGACAGCGTCGTTGCTCGAGCTCGTACCCTGGAGGGCGGCATTGGCCTCACGCGCTCGGCGGCGCGACTCCAGGCGGATGAGGCGCGCTCGCAGTAGCTCTTCCTCGCCCTCCTCGCTAGAGTCGTAGAGGGTCTCCGCAGCCTCATCTGCATTGTCGCCTTGGGCGAGGTGGTCCTAGCTTGGGTCTGCGGACAGGTGCTACTGTTGATTCTGGGCCTGCTGCTATTGAGGCAATAGGCCCCTGATCAGGTCCTACAGCTTAGCGACCTGCTTCGTCAAGGTGTCGCGACTCTCTGCTTGTAGGTCAGCCAGTGCGCGTACTTGGCGCGCCAATGTCGTTGGGCTCGGCGGCCGTTGCTGCTCCTGGTGTTGCGGCGGCTGCTGCTGTCGCTGCTGCTGCTGCTGCAGTGGCGGCTGCTGCTGCTGCTGCTGCTATTGCTGCTGCTGCTGCTGCTGCTGTTGCTGCTGCCACTGTGGTGATGATGGCGGTGGCCGCCGTTGGCCACTGACGGTGCTGCCCTCGGTAGCTACGTCGGTAGTGGCACCGGAGGGGGTAAGCTTCGGCATGGAGGCCGGTCCCCTCCCCTCCCTTTTTTTTGTGTTGTGGCGGAATGCCTCACCGCAGAACCTCACCCCCGCGAAACGCCTCCACGGAATCCCCTTTGCGGTGCACCTCACCACGGAAGTTCACCGCAGACTGCCGCGGATCAGCTCGGGGTGGACGCGATCGCGGTGGCACGGAATGCGGCGGTGTACCGCGAACAGCCACCACGGTCGAGCCGGTGTGGAACGCGGCGGGGTACCACGAGCTGCCGGGGCAGCGTGGTCAGCGCGTTCCGCAACCGCCGTGGAGCGGTCGCGTCTGGCGACCGTGGATGTGCCGCGGAACTGCCGCGGACTCGCGGCTGCGGTGCACCGGCGAGCAGCGCCGGCGTGTTCCGAAACCGCCGTGGAGGTGCTGCGGCTGAACTTCGCGGATCCGCGGAACACCGCGGATCTGCCGCGGCACCGTCACCACGAGGTGACGGACTTCGGAACGCCGAGTGCCACCGTGGCACCGTACGTGCGTTCCGATGTGGCCGTGCAGTTGCCGCGTCCGCCGCAGAGGCCTCGTCACCGCGGAGCACCGCGGATTTTGCGCGGAACAGCTGCAGCTGCCGCGGAACAGCCGCGGAACGGCTACGGAGTTCTTAAAAAAAACGGTCGAAGTGGTGGTGGGCCCGCCCAGGGCCTCCTGCCGAGGCAGTGGGCACTGCTGCTGCTGCTACTCAAGGCAACGGCTGCGGTTGCTCACAGCTACTGCGGTTGCTGCGCCTCTACTACGCAGCTGTGCGAGCACTAGCTCGCCCCTATGATACCATGAGAGACAGCTTCGTAGCACTGCTTTCGCAGGCATGGCAGTAATAGCCAGCCAGCTACTCAGTAGCACACACAGGTGGAGGTGAGAACAGCAAGGGGTTGGCTAGGGACAAAAACACAAGTGTCAAGCTGCAAATGTTGAAAGATGCAGAGAGAGATAACAACTGAGGTCTGGGCAACCTAAATAGCATCACGGACCTAGTGCACACACACGTGGCGCACAACGGCACTATTTTCTAACAGGACAAAATAGTGGCAAAAAAACAGTTTTGGCCATAATTCCTTGCAGGCACGTCAGAACGACGAGCCATTTGAACCAGAACGGCTGCACGAACAAGATCTACATCCTGAGAGACTGCACACCTACCTGCTCTGACACAGCACGAATCTAAAAAGTATGGAAGTCTTGTGGGCGCCCGTCGCCGCCGGCCGCCAGCCTTCTGTCACCGTCACCAGTCTCAGGGATCTGCACGTGAATGGACATGAGCCGAGGGGTCACCGTAAGCTGTGTACGACACACACAACAACACAGAGATCCGATGAGGCGGAGGTACAAGGTCACATCCACTCTTCCTTAGCTGTGTGGGATCGTCCACCTTTAGGGCATCCTGCTCGTCAGGTACGAGAGGTGTGGAGGCCTTGGACACTGTGCCAAGGAGGTCACTGAAGCGCTCCCCCGCAACATGTGCGGATCAGGCCTGATGCAACAGAAGTTTCCGACGTCTGCGGTCTTGCACGATCTCCATGCCAAGAAACACCGCTGCAAGAGCAAGATCCTTCATCCTATAGGCAGTCTGGTGGACCGCCTTGGCCTCCTACACGGCCTCCATGGAAAGAGACGCGATGAGAAGGTCGTCCACATACACAAGGATGGTGGTGAATCGCTCAGGTGTCCGTTGGATAAAGAGAAAGGGATCTACCTCGCTTTGTATATATCCTGGACGAGTCAGAGTACCAGTGATCTCCTGGTTCCAACACGGAGGAGATTGCTTGAGGTCGTACAAAGACTTGCACAAGCGCAAGACGTTGTCACCGTCCAGAAAGCGTGGTGGCTGAGCCACGTAAATATCCTCATCCAGAGAGCCATGGAGGAACGCATTGTTTACGTCCATCTGGTGCAGTTCCCAGTCTTCCTGAGCCAGTACACCGAATGGAGTACAATCTGAGGTCATGCGGTAGACAGGGACAAAGGTGTCAGTTTAATCAATGCCATTGATTTGAGAGTACCCCTTGACGACCAAGCGAGCCTTGTGGCGTTCCAGTGAGCCATCCGGCTTCACTTTCTTGCAAAAGGAGCACTTGACCCGAATAGCCTTCCTCCCAAGTGGAAGATCGACTAGCTTGTATATTCCATGCTCTCGCATGGCGCGAAGGTGATCCTTGCAGGCAGCACACCAAGCGTCTACATCCTCTGATGAGAGAGCTTCCCTGAGTGTGCCCGGATCAGGCGCCATAGAGGGAGAGCTCTGAGTGGCCAGTGCACACGCCTCTGTGATTGGCCTGATGACCACAAGATCAGTTACTGCATCACAAGCGATATGAAACTCGCGAGTGACGAGACTGTGCACTACATGGCACACTGGATGATCAGTGTGGACACTCAGGCCTAGGGCCTTTGTGCCGGGATCACCACTCGCGATGCTGCAAGTAGAGCGCCAGGGTGCGGGACCTGACACTCGCTGGACTCCGGAGACCAATGGTCGAAGACGACCGCCGGGCTCACGTGAGTAACCTGGGCTCGAGGGGCTCACCTCAGGCTCAGAGACAAGCATGACCACAGCTAGTGAGGGCTGAGGCTAAGGAGCATGTGATGTAGTGTGAGGAGATACGTGTGTGGGAGACACAAAATTAGGTGTGACACTAGGAACAGGAGTCGAGGCAGGAGCACGCATGCAGGCAGGAGTACTGGTGGACACAGGTATAGAATCATGGGAGGCGAGGGACTCCGTACAATGGATGTGTGACTCCTGAAGAGCTTCCTTGATGCGGAGGAAGAGCTCGTACGCCCAGGGCATGAGAGTACCCTGGACGACCATCGCCTCGAGAACGTCCTAGGAGTAGTGGACGAAGATGTCGGAAAAGGAGTCGGTGGCGCCGCACTTGATGGTCAGGAGCGTAGAGAGGGGAGGTAGCGCAACGTCTCTAAGGCGGCGGAGTTGGTCCTCTGCACGCTGCCAGTAGGAGGTGATCGTATCGGTCTCCCCCATGCTCCGGGAGTTGAACTCCCGGAGCAGATGGCTGGTTTCACCATCACTGGACAGGCGATGAGGCCGAGTGAGTACGTGCCAGGCCACTGCTGGGTCAGGGAGGGCTCCGGTAGTGAGGTCGTCGAGGAAGGGCTCGAGGGCGAGGCATGAGGCTGGAGGGGCGTCAGGGACGAGAGCACGCACGATGCGACCGGCATCGTAGACCTGGTCGGCCTAGGTGGAGTCGAAGGGCAGAACGTAGTAGGGCCGTAAGCCCTCACCGTGTGCCCAAATCCGGAAGCTCAGTTCCCAGCTTCGGAACTGGTCGCCAGCTTGAAGCGGTGGCGGAGGGGTTTCGAAGTCCTTTGGCCTGCGGCCGGCACCCAAAGTGGGGCCTAGGACTGATGTCACTATCTGGTTTTGGCGTAGGGTGTGTTGCTGCACAAGGTACTGTGTGGCAAAGGATAGGGCCGGGCTCGCGTATCCTGGCGCAGAAAACGGTGCTTGCTGATGTTGGTGCGGCTGCTGCGGGGGAGGCTGCTGCTGCTATGGTGGCGGCTGCTGCTGCTGTTGCGACTGCTGCGACAATGGGGGTGGCGGCAGCTGTAGTGTCCCGAGCTGTTGTGTCAGAGCTGCAAGCTGCTACTGAAGAGTGGCGAGCGGATCTGTCGATGCAGAAGGACTGACGACAGATTGTACAGGGTGACGCTGTTGCTGCTGCTCCTACTGTTGCTCCTGCTGTTGCTGCTGCTACTGCTGCTGCTGCTGTTGCTACTGCTACTGCTACTGTTGCTGCTGCTGCTGTTGCTGCTGCAGCTGTTGCTATCATTGCTACTACAGCTGCTGCAACTGTTGCAAGAAAGGGGGACGAGCCCCCCCCCATCAGAGGAGGACCCCTCCTCACTAGGATTAGTGGGCATGTTTTAGGCGCTTTCCCCTTTTGTTTGTTTTTTCTTTTTGCTGCTGACGTCAACAGTGACATCATCGATGTTGTCAGCATGAACAGGTTGACTTCAGCAAATCTTGTTTAGAACCTGCAGGATTGTCTCTTTTTTTTCTTTTTCTGTTGATGATGTGAGCAGTGACATCAGCAGTAACGTCAGCTGAACGACTGCTGACATCAGCAGCGGCTGTTGCTGAGGCCACTGCTACTGTAGCTGCTGCTGCTGCTACAGATGCGGCTGTTGCTATTGAAGCAACTGCTGCTGCTGCTGCTACTACTGCTGCTGCTGCTACTATTGATGCAACTGCTGCTGCTGCTATTGTAGCTGCTGCAGTTGCTACTACTGCTGCTGCTGCTGATGCTGATGCTGCTGCTGTGGCTGCTGCAGCAGCTAAGGCAACTATTGACGGGGTGGGGGATTTTTTCTGGTGTGTTTTTTTCTTTTTTTTTCTTTTCCTTCTGCTCAGCGAGCTCGCTGCTCACGACGAGCTGCGGGCAGCGCGTAGCAGTAGCTCGCTGTTGCTGCAACTACAGCCGGCTACTGCTGCTCTTGCTGCTGCTGGCCGCCGTTGCTGCTTGCCACTGCGGGATACAACTGCTGCAATCTGCTGTCGCTGCAAGCTGCTACTGCTGCTGCTGCTGCGAGCTTCTACTGCTGACAGCTGCTGTTGCTGACAGCTGCTGCTGCTGCTGACACCTACTGTGGGCTGCTACTGCTCCTGCAAGCTGCGGCTGCTGACAGCTGCTGCTGCTGCATGAAGCTGTAGCTTGCTGCTATTGCCAGTGCTCGTTGCAGTTGCCTGCCATTGCTACTGCTGCAAGCTGCTACTGTTGCTTGCTGGTGCCAGTCACTACACCTGGGTGACGTGCATCGTCATTCGTTGATGTCAAACATGGCCTGCCGCTCACCTCCTCGCGTCAAGCGTGGGGGTCAGTGGTGCCGGAAAAATCTGGCAGCATTTCCCCTGGCCCAGTGGCCGTGGGAAAATATCTGACGCCGCCACCAGGCACGTCAATGCTGCCGGAAAAAATCCACCAGCATTTCCCCTGCACTGGCGCATATGGAGGTCCGCCTGCGTTGTCTGGCACCTTTACGCCAGTCTTCTGCTTCTGCTGCTACGCTCTGGATCTGATACCAAGCTGGAATTTATGTAGCAGGTTGAGGCAGCAGCATTGTTGATGTAGAGTGCGGGCTTCCACGCTCGTTGCTTAAGTATGTTGCCCCCTCAGTCCGCTGCTCTAGAGTCTAAGTCTGTGAGCTCTGGGTTTGTTACTCAGAGATGCGCGCGCCAGTGTTAGCGCCAGAAAGCAGTTGAAAACTAGAAGTGACTGATTAGCAATCAAGGATGAACAACAATGGGAGACCCCTCCAAGTTCTAGCTCCCCTCCAGCTCTGTAGAGCTTGTTACTCAGATCACCAGCCAATCAGAAAATAGCTCTATTTTCAGGCTGGCAGGTTTTCTCGGTGAGGCCTGCCAGACGGCCGACAGCCCAAAACCCGGACGTCATCCGTTTTGCCTGAAAACTGGACCATACCATAATACGGACGTTGCGAACATAGCCGTGCGTTCAGAAACAGCTAGAAAAATAGTAGCAAAGAGTTATGATTGCCCGAACCCAGGCAGTGCCTACGCTGGTCCAATGTGCCAAACAGTGCCCCACAATATGAAATATGGACCCTAGGCAGAGCATGACGCTGTAGACACAACAGCACAGTCAGATCTAGCAGCACAAGCATGCAGACGACCTCTGCGGAGGCAGTGACCGCCGGCGGCTCGACCGCCCAGGAGGCCTGCCGATGGAGCTGAGCATGTTGACGTAGGGAGGAGGCTCCAGCGAACTGCAAGTAGGCCTCAGGGTGCGTCGGCTCCACCGGACGACACTCCAGTGACGTCAAGTCTCGCCGTCAGTCATCTGCACGCCAATGTACACAAGCCGGGAGGACACAACAGAGTACAATGAGAGACGCGGAAAAACCAACTAGGGTCTCCTCGTGACAATGGTGCATCCCACCAAGTGTCCGGGTCTCGACCATGCAAGAAGTGAATCACACACCTATGTGTCAAACATCATGCAAGAGAGACAGAGAAACATGGTCTCCTCGTGACCCCGGAAAATGTCTGAGGGTGTCCGAGTCTCGACCACATAATGCGTGGAACATACATAAAACATGTAGGCAATGGGTCTCCACGTCACACTGGTAGAGCTCACCAGGTGCGCGGGTCTCGACCAGCATAACCTTGCATGGATTATACATAACATATGGAGGCAATGGGTCTCCACGTCATATCGGTAGAACTCACCAGGTGCGCGGGTCTCGACCAGCATATCCTCGACCATAGTATCGTGTCACACCCCAAGTAACCTCGCAGTCCTCAAAAGGGTGTCAGGCCAAAGCCCACACACCAACACATGCCGCGGCGCATATCGGATGTCGCACGCGTCAGGAAAAGGTCTGTCCTAAAACCGGCCCAAAACCACTGTTTTGGCTGTAACTCAGCGTAGACATGTCAGAACGCTACGCCGTCTGAACCTAGACGCGATGGGAACTTGCAAATGGATGCAAATATTATGGAGTCTTTCAATGTATGGAACAAAGAAATTTGTTCACTACTTTTCCCACAAAATGAACAGCCTAATGCATTTTTATTGCTCGTTTGATTCATAGTCTTATTTTCCCTTGCCGAGGCTAATTTTCCCAGTGGCTATGTGATGAATAACTTGTGGATAGAGCTGGTGTTCCAAAGCTTTTACGGGGCGTTTGAACTGGCTATAGTCTCATGCGGCGTAGTAGCGATTTTGGCCTGGGCTAAAACTAGGCCAGCTTAGCACTATTCAATCAATTGCCAGTTATGGCAATTGCGCAAGAGAAAGGTGGTTCTACTAAAGGACACTTACAGCGAAATTTTGCCATGCCCAAACCAGAGGTTTACCGTAAAGCCTTGCCTTTAATGCAAATGGTAGAAAATTTTCATCTATCGATTTTGACTTTCATAGATACACCAGACTCAAGATCGCCAGCATACCATAAGCTTTTTGCCTAGTGACTGCTTACTAGCAAGTAAATAAAGCGTTTGCAAGGGGAAATTTTGCTCGATCAGCAGCTGCCCAACCAGCTGACCAACTGCACCGGTGCAGAATCACAAGCCGGACGCTACGACTGGTCACATGCATGCATCCGGCATCAAACGGTGGACACACAATGCAAAAACATGCAAATCGGGCCCACGGCCAGTCCACCGACAAACTCCTACATGCTGTAGAAAAATTGCAGGAGATCCTAGGTAGCGTCCAGAGCTCTGGGACGGTCGTCGGCCAGCTCCAAGCTGCTAGTCCACCACTAGACGACGGACCGGTACCACCAGGGTCCGTATCAGGGATGTACATATGTGGTCACAGTAAACTGTACAAGTCGACAAGAGCATCACAAATCACAACACCTAGACATTCGGACTTCAATTTCCACTTTGAAAAGGGA
The DNA here is from genome assembly GCA_023375785.1 of Penium margaritaceum. Taxonomy (NCBI): domain Eukaryota; kingdom Viridiplantae; phylum Streptophyta; class Zygnematophyceae; order Desmidiales; family Peniaceae; genus Penium; species Penium margaritaceum. The sequence continues at coordinate 15,558 of SZWC01008954.1, read as the reverse complement.
GGGCGAAGTTGCATCTTGGAGCTCGCTCCACACGTACTCTCGCACATCGATTCGCGTTTTGCTAAGTGCCACTTCCATGTGAGTTCCACATCGTCGCAGGAGTACGCACGTAATGTGAATATTTCACGTTCTGCCCACAGTCCTTGGAGCACCTTGCAGAGGCTGAAACCGCAAGGAAAGAAAATGGATTTTCACAAATTTAAGAAGGATTCGTCTACAATACCCAAAATTATGCAGGTGCTTGAATGGTCGAAGGAAAGCAATTAGGACGGAGTTGTTATATGTCCATCGTTGCGGTCCATAGATCAGCGGTGTCCATAGTCGAAAACGACCTGCACGCGGTGTCCAGGGTCGAAAACGGAAAAGTCGCGCTGTCCATAGTCGGAAAAACGATGACAGCGGTGCCCATGTTTTTCGTCGTGCGAGCGAAAATGGGCACGGCTGACATATTTTTCATGCATATATCACATTCGACAACGATTTTGACTTCGAGCTTCGCCGGTCATCGCGAGCTCGCAGGAGGAGTTTCACGGCGAGTCCTACCTGCGAGCTCGCGATGACCCTGTCCAACCCCCCAAACCTACGACAAACGAGGGGGTTTGTCGTAGGTTTGGGGGGGTTTGTAGGATGCGGCACACGATGGGCATCTGCCGGGCCCCGCTACCATCGTGTGCGAAGAAAAATAATATCCGAACCCCCGAGTGTAACTTGGGGGTTTGTCCATTTTTTTGGGGGGGGGGGGCGGTTGCGATATGCGGCGCACGTGTGATAACAGAAAGGGAATCTGNAACCTACGACAAACGAGGGGGTTTGTCGTAGGTTTGGGGGGGTTTGTAGGATGCGGCACACGATGGGCATCTGCCGGGCCCCGCTACCATCGTGTGCGAAGAAAAATAATATCCGAACCCCCGAGTGTAACTTGGGGGTTTGTCCATTTTTTTGGGGGGGGGGGGCGGTTGCGATATGCGGCGCACGTGTGATAACAGAAAGGGAATCTGTCGAGCCTCGCTACCGCGGGATCCGGCAAATGCCCGGGCAAGTAAAAAAATAAAACCCAAACCCCCCATGTAAACTAGGGGGTTTGTCGTAGGTTTAGTGGGGTTTGCGAAATGCGGCGCACGTGTGATAAACGAAAGGGAATCTTTCGGGCCCTGCTACCGTGGGGCTCGGCAGATGCCCGGGCAAGTAAAAAAATAAAACCCTAACCCCCCAGTTTTACTAGGGGGTTTGTATGTTATTGGGGGGGATGTTGGTTTTTGCGCTCATTGTGCTCTGTTGTGTCCTCCCGGCTTGTGTACATCGGCGTGCAGATGACTGACGGCGAGACTCGACGCTGATGGAGTGTCGTCCGGTGGAGCCGACGCACGCTGAGGTCGTCTCGCAGTTCGCTGGAACCCCCTCTCTCCGGCGACGTGTTCAGCTCCATCGGCAGGCCTCCTCGGCGGTCGCGCTGCCGGCAGTCACTGCCACCGCAGTCGCTGTCTGCATGCGTCCAGCGCGTACTGTCGTGCCTGCATCGTCATGCGCTGCCTAAGGTCCCAGTTGCATGTTGCATAGCCCTGTTTGGCAGCATAAACCATCGTGGGCACTGCCTGGGTTCAGGCTGCCATAACTCCTTGCTACTATTTTTCTAGCAGATTCTGACCGCACGGCTGCGTTCGCAGCGTTGGTATTATGGTATGGTCCAGTTTTCAGGCAAAACGGACGACGCCCGGGTTTTGGGCTGTCGGCCGTCTGGCAGGCCTCACCGAGAAAACCTGCCAGCCTGAAATTAGCTATTTTCTGATTGGCTGATGAACTGAGTAACAAGTTCTACAGAGCTGGGGGGGGGCTAGAACTTGGAGGGGTCCCCCATTGCTGTTCATTCTT
>SZWC01008954.1:5000-13549 GCA_023375785.1 Penium margaritaceum | reverse complement strand
AACGCCGGCGGACTTCCATACGCGCCAGTGCAGGGGAAATGCTGCCGGATTTTTTCCGGCAGCATTGACCCGCCTGGTGGCGGCGTCAAAATTTTTCCCACGGCCACTGGGCCAGGGGAAATGCTGCCGGATTTTTTCCGGTAGCACTCACCCCCACGCTGGACGCAAGGAAGTGAGCGGCCGACCACGTTAGGCCCCTGCTGACGACGGCGCAAGACAGCGACGTCCTCAGGTGTGACTGAAAGCAGCAGCCAATAGCAGCAGCAGCAGCTTGCCGCGGCAGCGAGCAGTGGCAGCCGCGGCTAGCAGCAGCAGCAGATAGCAGCGACTGGCAGCAGCAGCAGCTCGCAGCAGCAGCAGCCCGCAGCAGCAGCAGCCGGTAGCACCAGCAGCTGCAGCAAGCAGCAGCCTGCAGCAGCAGCTGCTCGCAACAGCAAGACGCAGCAGCAGCAGGCGGCGGCAGCAGCAGCAGCCGGCTGCAGCAGCTCGCAGCAACTGTAGCTACAGTAGCCCGCAGCAGCAGCTGCTGCAGCTGCGAGCAGCCAGCTGCTCGCAGCGAGCAGCGAGCAGCCAGCTGCTCGCTGCGAGCAGCCAACTGCTCGCAGCGAGCAGCGAGTAGCGAGCAGCGAGTAGCTAGCTGCTCGCAGCGAGCAGCGAGCAGCGAGCTGCTCGTTGCGAGGAGCTCGCAGCGAGCAAGCAAAACCGAAAAAAAAAGAAACAAAAAAAAATGGGGACCCCCCCCAATCTGTCCCTCTGTTAAGGAGCAGCAGCAGCAGCAACCGCTACAGCAGCAACAGCAGCAGCAGCAGCAGCAGCAGTTGCAACAGTAGCAACAGTAGCAGCTCCGGCAGCAGCAACAGCTGCAGCAGCCACAGCAGCAGCAGCAACAGCAACTGCAGTAGCAGCAGCAGCAGCAGCAGTAGCAGCGGCAGCAACAGCGGCAGCAACAGCAGCATCAACAGCAGCGGCTGCAGCAACCACTGCTGACGTCAGCAGCTGTCCGCTGACGTCACTGCTGACGTCATCAACCACATACACAAAAAAAATGAATAAAAGGGAGAAACCAGGAGGACACCAGGGGACTCTGCTGACGTCTGCCATCCTTGGCAGACGTCACTCTTGACATCAGCAGCACACACTCAACACCAAAGGACACAAACAACACACAAAAAAAACAAGGCTTTGGACACACCATGGCTGACCCTCACGAGGCGGAGGGGTCCTCCTCTGCGGGGGGGACCCCTACCTCCCCTTTCTTGCGGCGCCTGCAGCAGCAAGAGCTGTACCAGCGGCAACAGCAGCAGCAGCAGTAGCAGCAGCAGCAGCAATAGCAGCAACAGCGGCAGCCGCAACAGCGGCAGCAGCTACAGCAGCCGCACCAGTCACCGAAGCAGCAGCAGCGGCTGTAGCAGCAGCAGCAGCAGCCGCTACACCAGTAGCAACAGCAGCAACAGCAGCCGCAGCAGCAGCAGCAGCAGCAACCGCTGTAGCACCAGCAGCAGCAACAACAGCAGCAGCAACAGCAGCGGCTGCCACTGCAGCAGCAACAGCAGCAGCATCGGCAGCAGCAGCAGCAGTAGCAACCGCTGGAGCCCCAGCAGCCCACTGGGGTCGTCGGCGACGACCCTGATCCCATTGTGGCTCTTCAGCACCAGCTCGCCGCCTTGACGCAGCAGCTTGCCGCGCTACAGCCACCAGCGTCCCAGCCTGCCACCAGTGTGCTGCCGTCATTTCTCCCTCCAGGGTTCGCCAGCCCGGCTGTGTCAGCTGCCACCTATTACCTGGCACAGTAGCAGACTCAACGCCAGTGGCAGACAGTGACCTCCGTCCTTGGCCCCACTCTGGGTGCCGGCCACATGCAGAAGGACTTTGAGACGCCGCCGCCGCCGCTTCAGGCCGGCGAGCAGTTCCGGAGCTGGGAACTCAGCTTCCGGATCTGGGCCCAAGGTGAGGGTCTCTGGATGTACTACACCCTCCCTTATGACTCCACCCAGGCCGACCAGCTGTATGACGCTGGTCGCGCCGTTCGTGCCTTAGTCCCAGTCGCTCCTCCGGCGTCCCGCCTGGCCCTCGAGCCTTTCCTCGGCGACTTCACCGCTGACGTCCCTCCAGACCCTGCCGCCGCCTGGCATGTCCTCACCAGGCCCCATCGCCTGTCCAGCGACGCTGAGATCAGTCGCCTGCTCCGGGAGTTCAACTCACTACACATGGGGGAGACCGAGACGGTCACTGCCTACTGGCAGCGGGCAGAGGACATCCTTCGACGTCTCGGCACATCCGCTCCGCCCCCTCTGTCCGCGCTTCTCACCATCAAGCGCGGCGCCACCAGCGCGTACGCGGACGTCTTCGTGCACTACCCCCAGGACGTCCTCTCCACCATGGCGGCCCAGGGCACCCTCATGCCCTGGGCTTACGAGCTCTTCCTCCGTGTTGAGGAAGCTCGACAGGAGTCCCAGCTCCATCGCATGGAGACGCTTGCATCCCCTGCCGTCGCCTCCCCTGCCGGTGCCTCCCTCCCCGTCGCTTCACCTGCCATTGCCTCCGTGGCCGTCGCCTCCCCCGCCGCAGCTACCTCATCGACGCAAAAAATGAAGAAGAAGCGCAAGAACAAAAAAGGCAAGGGTCCGTCGCAACAGCAGCAGCAGCAGTCGTCGACCGGATCCAGCGGTGGTGGCGCGGTCTGCCACAACTGCGGTCGGCCTGGACACGGGTGGTACACATGCCCTCTGCCGACGGACGAGGCCCGCGTCATCGCCACCCTGCGACGCCAGCGGGAGCACCGTCTCGCCTCTGCCGCCGTCGCTACTACTGACACTCCGACCTCGTCCAGCAGCTCGGCCGCTCCGACAGTTTCGCCTGTCCTATAGACGCCCCCGCAGCAGCAGTACTACTCACAGCCATCGGCACTTCCGTTTCCTTCGCCGGCCCAGTCCTCTTACTACCCGGGCTCCGGCGCTGTGACTCCGTACTCGGCCTACACTCCCAGGCCATCCTCTCGTGAGCGTCAGCTGGAGCAGTACATCGCGCTCCAGCTTGGCCTGCCTCGCCCTCCTCCCCAGGGAAGTGCGAGTTGCATCACTTCTTGCCCTCCTGCATAGCCCTGCATGACTGAGTCTGAGCTGCGGTCCTGTCCCGTCTCTTCATCTGTCTCGTCGTCTCCTGTGGTCTCTTTCACCCCACTCCTTGACGACATTGCGTGGCTTGACGATTGGCAGTCTCGTTTCGCGCCCCCTTCTAACGCGTCCGCGTCCCTTGCTTGCTATCATGTGACCGTCAGCGATCTGGCGACCCCTGTCCAGGACCCTGCTGAGACCTGGATCATCGACTCCGGGGCCACGCATCACATGACGGCCTCTCGCGAGGCCTTCAGTATGCTTGGCCCTGTCGGCGATGTCTCCGGTGTCCGAACGGGCTCCGGACAGGTGTTACCGGTCCGTGGTGTTGGTGTGGTTCGTTTCCGTGGTCCTGCCGGTGACGTCTTTCTGACTCATGTTCCCTTCGTCCCTGGTCTCGAGCTCAGACTCCTTTCCGTGACTGCCCTTGACCGCATGAGCATGGACATTGTGCACTCGCGTGGTATTGGCACTGTGTCGTTGCGTCCGTCTGGTCTTGTCGTCCTGCATGCCACCGCCCGTGGCAACCTGTGGCATGTCCCTTGCCTCCTCTCTTCCTCTCCCGTCTCTGCCTCGTCGGCCGCCACAGGCCATGTTTTCGTGACCAGTACGCTTTCTCCTCAGCACACCCGCCTCTTGCACCGCCGCCTTTGTCACGTCCATTCCGCCGCCATAGACAGCATGCTCCGCACCCAGCCGGCCAAGGGCCTTGATCCAGAGACCTTCCCTCTCCCGTGCCCCACTGAGTGCATTGATTGCGCTCAGGGGAAGATGCATCGATCCACGTACCCCTTGTCTTCCTCCCGTGCGTCCGCCCCACTCGACCTGGTCCACTCGGACGTCATGGGCCCTCTCCCCACCGCGTCCGTCGGGGAACACGGCCGCTATGTCCTCACCCTCACGGACGACTATTCCCGCTACCGCAGGGTCTTCTACCTCCGGCAGAAGAGCGATGTCGCTCGGGCCGTTCAAGACTGGCTCGTCCTTGCCGAACGCGAGTGTGGCCGCCCTCTTCGCCGCTTTCGCTCTGATCGCGGCGGCGAGTACATGGGCGAGGCCACGGCCTTTCTCGCCTCCCGCGGCATCCACCATGAGACGTCCACGCCCTACACACCCGCCCAGAACGGCGTCTCCAAGCGCTGGAACCGCACCATGGCCGACGCCGTCCGCACCATGCGCGTTGAGTCCGGTCTGTCCGATGGCTTCTATTTTGAGGCCATGGCCTACATGACCTGGGTCTGGAACCGGATTCCCAACGGTCCTCTTCCCCGCCAGTCCACACCCTACCAGCACTGGTGCGGTCGGCGCGCGGACCTCCGCCCCGCTCGCGTCTGGGGCTGCGTCGCCATTGTATGGCTGCCCGCCCCACAACAGGGCGGCAAGCTCGCCCCGCGCGGCCGCCCCTGCACCTTCCTCGGTGTGTCTCATCAGTCTAAGGCCTGGCGGTTCTGGGACCCGTCCCGGCACTTCATCGTCTAGTCCTGCGATGCCCTCTTCTTCGAGGACCTATTTCCCCGCGACCTCATCCGCTTCGGCTCGTCCGTGTCCCTCCCGTCGCGTGGGGGAGTGGTGAGTCCGTCCTCCGTCCTGTCGCTTCCGGGTGACACAGCACTCCGGCCCTCTGAGCCGGTAGCCCCTGTCGCATCCTCTGAGCCCGCAGCCGCAGTCGCGTCCGTTGGCCCCTCCGGGCCAGCAGCGCCGACCGCGTCCGCTGGCCCCTCCGGGCCAGCAGCGCCGGTCGCGTCCGCTGGCCCGGAGGGGCCAGCAGCCCCAGTCACGTCCGCTGGCCCCTCCGGGCCAGCAGCCCCAGTCACGTCCGCTGGCCCCTCCGGGCCAGTAGCCCCAGTCACGTCCGTTGGCCCCTCCGGGCCAGCAGCGCCGACCGCGTCCGCTGGCCCCTCCGGGCCAGCAGCGCCGGTCGCGTCCGCTGGCCCCTCCGGGCCAGCAGCGCCGACCGCGTCCGCTGGCCCCTCCGGGCCAGCAGCGCCGGTCGCGTCCGCTGGCCCCTCCGGGCCAGCAGCCCCAGTCGCGTCCGCTGGCCCCTCCGGGCCAGCAGTGCCGGTCGCGTCCGCTGGCCCCTCCGGGCCAGCAGCCCCAGTCGCGTCCGCTGGCCCCTCCGGGCCAGCAGCGCCGGTCGCGTCCGCTGGCCCTTCCGGGCCAGCAGCCCCAGTCACGTCCGCTGGCCCCTCCGGACCAGCAGCCCCAGTCACGTCCCCTGGCCCCTCCGAGCCAGCAGCGCCGGTCGCGTCCGCTGGCCCCTCAGGGCCAGCAGCCTCAGTCACGTCCACTGGCTCCTCCGCGCCAGGCATCCCGTCCGCCTCCGTTGGCCCGTCAGACCCAGTGACATCTCCTGCCCGGTCGCGCTACACACGTGGCCCAGGCGGCAGCCTCCGACCTCGGCCGACAGTGCAGACCGTCGCACCGCGTCCTGTGGCGCCTCGACCCCCTGTGGCTCCACGTGTCTCCTCCACTCCCTCGGTCGTGAGTGGGGACCCAGGCACGAAGGCTCTCGGCCTGACCACCTCGGCCATCATCTCCGACCTTCACCCGGGCTCTGCACTGGGCTATGCCATGCTTCATCACGAGCATCGGCATGCTGTCATGGCTGCACTCGCCCGCATCCCACCTGGAGCTCGTGATGCACACGCCCTCTCCGTCCGGTCCACAGCACGCCCGGAGGACCCAGCCACCCTACGCGAGGCTCGAGCCTCTTCTGAGGCCGCAGATTGGGATGCCGCCTGCGCCGAGGAGCTTGCTGCTATCCGGCAGCACCACGTGTACGACCTCGTTGACCTCCCTCCAGGTCGGAAGGCCATTGGCGCCAAGTGGGTCCTTCGGCGCAAGTGGAAGCCTGACGGGTCCTTGGACAAGTACAAGGCCCGCCTCACAGCAAAGGGGTTTGCTCAGGTCCCTGGAGCCGATTACGACCAGATCTTCGCCCCCGTCGGTCGGTTCTCCACTAGCCGAGCGCTCTTCAGTCTGGTTGCCCAGCATGGGTGGGAGCTGCATCAGATGGACGTGAGCAACGCGTTCCTCCATGGCTCACTGGAGGGTGAGGAGCTCTACATGGTGCAGCCCCCAGGCTTCGACGACGGTACTGGGAGAGTCTGGCGGCTGCGGAAGGCCCTCTATGGTCTGAAGCAGTCGCCTCGGTGCTGGAACCAGGAGATCAGCAGCACACTTCTCCGTGGCGGCCTCCAGCGCAGCTCTTTCTCAGCCCACGAGGTCAGACCTTTACCGCAGTTCTGGTATACGTTGACGATCTCCTCATTGCGTCGCCAGACACGGCCGCCATCCAGCGTGTCAAGGACTTGCTGCACGCCGCCTACCAGATGAAGGATCTCGGGTCTGCCCAAGTCTTCCTGGGCATGGAGCTCGAGCGTGATCCCTCTGATGGCATCCTACACGTCCACCAGGCTGCCTATGTGCAGACCCTGTCAGCTCGCTTCGCCGAGGACCTGCCCCTCGTGTCCAGCGCATCCTCACCCATGTCGCCCGACGGCCATGTGAAGCTGAAGAGTCCTGACCCAGCAGTTGTGGGGGAGCCAGTTGATGTGACCACGTATCTGCGGGTCATTGGGTCACTGATGTTCCTGGCGACGACGACGCGTCCAGACATCGCGTTCGCCGTCAACCTCCTGACCCAGTTCTCTCAGGATCCGCGTCACCTCCACTACGAGGCCGCGATCCGAGTGCTGCGCTATGTCGTCTCGACCCCTCGGCGAGGTCTCATGTTCCGCCGCCAACCGTCCGTCGTCGCAGTGGGCTACACCGACAGCGACTGGGCGGGCAGTCCAGACGGTAAGAGTCGCACAGGCTGGATCTTCCTGATCGGTGGCACAGTTGTGTCCTGGCGTAGTGGTAAGCAGGAGTGCATTGCACGCAGCACTGCTGAGGCTGAGTACGTGGCCCCTGGCTCAGGCGCGTGTGAGAGTGTGTGGTTGCGTCGTCTGTTGTCCGAGTTGCGTCAGTCTGTCGCATCCATCACCTTGCATTGTGACAATGAGAGTGCCATGGCCATTGCAGACAATGACGGTGTGCATCACACTCGCACAAAGCACATCAATGTTGAGTATCACTATGTGCGNCGTTCGTTGTTGCACGACGGCAGCATCAGCATCGTGTGGGTTGAGACAGCACGGCAGCTGGCTGACTTCCTGACCAAGGCACTGAAGCGGGACTCGTTTAAGAAGGCTGTGAGTTCAGTCGGCGTGCGTCCGTGACTTGCTCTCTTTGTCTCTGCCTGCACTTCTGCGTGTCCTGGGGGAGTCTGTGTGTTGACCGTGTCTCTGCCCGCCCATGTGCACTACGCCTGTGAGTCATGGGGGAGTGTTGGTTTTTGCGCTCATTGTGCTCTGTTGTGTCCTCCCGGCTTGTATACATCGGCGTGCAGATGACTGACGGCGAGACTCGACGTTGATGGAGTGTCCTCCGGTGGAGCCGACGCACGCTGAGGTCGTCTCGTAGTTCGCTGGAACCCCCTCTCTCCGGCGACGTGTTCAGCTCCATCGGCAGGCCTCCTCGGCGGTCGCGATGCCGGCAGTCACTGCCACCACAGTGGCTGTCTGCATGCGTCCAGCGCGTACTGTCGTGCCTGCGTCGTCATGCGCTGCCTAGGGTCCCATTTGCATGTTGCATAGCCCTGTTTGGCAGCATAAACCATCGTGGGCACTGCCTGGGTTCAGGCTACCATAACTCCTCGCTACTATTTTTCTAGCAGATTCTGACCGCACGGCTGCGTTCGCAGCGACGGTATTATGGTATGGTTTTGGACTGTCGGCCGTCTGGCAGGCCTCACCGAGAAAACCTGCCAGCCTGAAATTAGCTATTTTCTGATTGGCTGATGAACTGAGTAACAAGCTCTACAGAGCTGGGGGGGGCTAGAACTTGGAGGGGTCCCCCATTGCTGTTCATTCTTGATTGCTAATCAGTTACTATCAGTTTCCAGCTGCTTTCTGGCGCTAACACTGGCGCGCGCACTTCTGAGTAACAAACCCAGAGCTTCCAGACTTAGACTCTAGAGCAGCAGACTGAGGGGGCAGCTGACTTAAGCAACGAGCGTGGAAGCCCGCACGCTGCATCAACAACGCAGCTGCCCCAACCTGCTGCCTAGTTTCCATTTGGGGGGGTTTGCGAGATGCGGCGCACGTGTGATAAACGAAAGGGAATCTGCCAGGCCCCGCTACCGCGGGGCCTGGCAGATGCCCGGGCAAGTAAAAAATATAACCCTAACCCCCCAGTGTAAGTAGGGGGTTTGTCGGTTATTCGTGTGGGTTTGCGAGATGCGGCACACCCTGTCGCGAGTTTTGGAGTTCGCACTTGCGATTTCCAAAAATCGCGGCAGGGTGACGTCTAACATCGGCGATGCCAGTGTGGCGTTGCCCACTTCGCCCTCGAAGTCAGCGAAGTTCGACTTCGAGGGCATGGGTACAGTTG
>SZWC01008953.1:89618-111924 GCA_023375785.1 Penium margaritaceum | reverse complement strand
CAACCCCCCCCCCCCCCCGAGAGCGTCAAGGGCAAGGGGTCCCATGGCGTCCGCATACAAGAGGTCAAGAGGGTGAGACGTGCGGGATTGAGAAGTGGAAAAGGGGGAACGGTGCATTTTGCCCTGGGCACAATCAAGGCAGTCAATGGGACAAGGGGCAGAAAACGTGTCGGCGTCAAGACCATGAGCAGGCTTGTCCTAGAGCAAACTGTCAACAGCAGCAGTGTGAATGTGGCAGAGACGGCGATGAAGTAATTGTGCATGTGCCGGAGTGAGAGAGCGTGCCACGTGAACAAGAGCAGTCGTGGCAAGGTGGGGTGCAAAGGATGGCACACTGCACAAGCGATCACAACGCCTTTGACGCAGCAGGACACGGCCAGTGGTACGATGCAACATAGAGGCAATGCCAAGGCTGGAGGAGAATTCCATGCCCTGATTGTCGAGAGTTGTAACAGACAGCAGACTGAGCTCAAGAGCGGGCACGTAAAAAACCATCGGGCAAAAAGAGCTCCCCACCAGGACCAACAAAACGGACAACCCCAACGCCTTGGACAGGTAGGAGCTTACCAGAGCCGGTGCGGACAAAGCGGAATGAGCCAACGAGACCCAGGGAAACAAATGAGGAACGACAAGAGGTCATGTGGTGGGTAGCTTCTGAATCAAGGATCCAGAAGCCACCCGTCACGCGGACAGACGCAGGGTCACGACTCACAGCGGCGATGGCAGAGCAAAGAAGAAGGCACTGACCACATGCAGCAAGATAAAAAGTTAGAATGTGAGACTTCCCGTGCTCAAACCACGTGACATCGACTGGGGAGCAACCCTGAACAAGACCGGATGATGGACCACGGAGAGAAAAATCACTAGCACACGCAAGCGCCTCCACAACTGAACGTACACTCTCTTCTCCCTGATCATGGAGGTGCCGCTGGTGGAGGGTATGAGAGAGGACGGAGTCTAGCTGGCAGTGATGACAACGCCAAGGAAGGGGAGCTGGGATGTGTAGGTGGACGACACCCACGGTGGAGGTGAGTAGAACCCAGATGGGGGCCCAAAGTAGAACGGGCTGCCAAACCTAGGAGGCCAACCCCAGGGAGTGGGTGGAGTCGGCGAAGTCAGGGCAGTGCTGTAGGTAGCAGCTGTCGAGGAGGAGGATGAAGTGTGCCCGATGGTCACGGTGGAGGTGGAGGAGCGAGCGGAACCACCACCTGACCCGGCGGGCCCAATGTACAAGTGTGGCTGAGGCAAGGCGGGCATCGTCGGGAGGCGCTGGGCACTTGGGTGCCGCATGACCAGTGGCACTGCAATTCCAGCACGTGATAGTGCTGGAGGAGGGAGATGAAGATCCAGCACCATCAGAGCCGCAACCCTTGCCACCCTTGCCTTGACCACCACCACCTGAGGCACCTCCCTGGCCTTTGCCCTTGCCACCCCCCCCACCCCGTCCACCCCCTTGTGAAGCGAGCGACGTGGCTGTCGTGGTGGAAGTGGTGGTGGAGGATGATGCACAAGTAAAGGAGGAGGAAGAAGGGAGGGCAGTGGTAGCTGCTACAACGGCGACGCAGTGAATGCGTTTGTTTTGCAGCAAGCTCTACCACTCCGTCAGACGCTAGGAGGTAAACTCCCACAAGGCACCAATGCCGGGATGTGCTTCAGGTGGAATAGGGATGGCAGCCAGACGTTCAAGCTCAGTTGCCTTCACCTCCCGGAATGTATCACTAAGTTCAGCGATGAGGCCGTTGACGATGGAAAGAACAGCAGGAAGCTTTCCAGGGGCGGCCTTACCAAGGTTGTGCAGCAGACATACACTGCGAGCCCAGTATGTGTCGGCACTCTCGTCAGCACGCATGGAGAGCGTGTTGAACTCGGCAGCGAGCACGGTCTAAGCAACATGGCCAGTCACTGTTGTGCGCCGCTTGATAAGTGCGTAGGCACCAACCGGGTCAGCAGGGGTGCGACGCGCAGTGTCCGCTTTGTAGGACCCGATCTCGTCAGTGAGATCATCGGGTCCGCCACAAACGAGGGCACGGACAACACGGACAGCACGGACAGACTCAGACTCAAAAGGCACAAAAGGTGGGTTAGCGGAGGGGTTGGGCTCATCGTAGTATTCCCAGAGCTGCTCCCCCTGCGCCTAGGCACTGAAACGGACCTCCCAGGAATGGAAGGTAAGGTTAGAGGTGAAGTGAGGTGGGTTGGAGTCAAAGTCAGACTTGTGTTGCGCTGATGGGACAAGTGCTTTGGCTATGGCTGCACCAGCAGCAACGGCGACTGGAAGAGGGTCAGAAGAGGATGAGCCAGTGGTAGCGGATGCGGAAGCGGGTGAAGTGGAGAATGTAGCAGCAATGCCAACAGGCGGTATGCTGCGCAAGGTGGGTTGAAGGCGGTTAAGGACCAAATCAGCAATGTGATCTGCAAAGGCTTCTTGGTCAGCCTGCTCAGCACGCAGCTTTTCCTCACCAGCGCGCTGTGCTGTGAGCACAGCCTGGAGGGCAGTGCGTTCACACTGCAACTCAGCCTGCAAGGCCGCGCATTGGTCATCAACAACTGGCATGCTGCCAGTGATGCGACTCTGCCGAAAAAAGAAATTTTCGGCAGAGTTTTCCCAGCCCCAGTGGGCATGGGAAATGTGTGATAGGTGCGTTGGAAGTCCGCTGCAAGGCAACAACCTGGTCGCACACACACGCCAACACAGAGAGGGCAGGAGGAGAAGAAGAGACCAAGCTCACCAAGCATAGTGGCACAATGAGAACAACGATGGGAGAGCTACTGCAGCTGAAGAGGCTACAACTGCAACAATAGCTGATGCGAAGACGATGAGGTAGGCTACTCCTGTCAACACTGCAGCTGACAGGGTGGAGATGGCTGAAGTGGTCGAGACCAACAACTGAATGTGCCGAGTCTCTGAAGATGAAGAGGAGGGCAAGGATGATGCCTGTGATGTGGAGGTGTTGATGGAGTCAACAACGCTGGAGAGCGCTGTGGTTGCTGCAGCTGCTGTTGACGCAACTGCGTCTGCTACGGCAGCAATCTAGGTCACTACATTGACAGCAGCAACTGCCAAGGGTCCCTGATCAACAGCAGCCACGGTGTAGGTCTCAATGGCTCTGCCAGCGGCAGTGCTAGCTGGTGAACATGCGGCATGTGCAGTGGTTGCAAAAGTAGATGCAACAGCAGCACTGGACACGAGTGCAGCCTGCAGGGCAGTCAGAATATCAGGAAATGGAGAAGATGCTGACTCTGCAGCTGTGCGACTCGGCAAGAAGTAGGCGCCCCTGATGCTACTGCCGCGGAGAACGGCGCTGTGCCACAAGGAACAGTACGTCAACTTTGCTGGCGTGTCCAATGGGCAACGGGTGGGCTTACTGGTGAGTGAGGAGTTCTGTGGTCACGCGGCGGTCCCATAGCTGGTCCGTGCTGCGCCGTGGGAGAGTCGTCAGCGGCGGACTGACAGTGAGCTGCGTAGTCCCGTGCGTCTGCCCACTTGTAGTAGTCGGCGGGATCGTAATCCTTGCCGGGGTGGTAGCCCAGGCTGCTGCAACGCACCCTCGACCACACCTTCCTCTCCGCCCACTCCTCGTAGTACGCGAGCTCTTCATTGATGCGGGCATGCTCACGTGCAGCCGTGGGAGACATGGGGGTTGGCTCGGTTTCAGGAGGAGACGCCAGTGCACCGAGTACTTGGCTGCGTGGAGGGCAGCCTGAGGTGCTAAGAGGTGCACGGGGACGGGCTTTGGTTGCTGCAATTGGTGTGGCTGCAGCAGATGTGTCGGCCGTAGCACGGCCGGTGGAGCAGGGGAGCGGCGACAGAGTGTGTGGGGACGGCAGCGGAGATGTGCTAGTCCCACGCACAAGAGCTATGCACCACGTTAACCACAGGTGCAGAGTGCGTTGTTGCGAGGAGTGCACGAACGGCCGGTGGGAGACAGGTGCGGCGGTCGGTGCCACCACGTGGCGGCACCTATGTGCGTGTGGAAGCCGAAACTCGGCAGCGGAGCTGCGGCAGTCCATGCACGAGAGCAGCGTCCCTCATGAGACACGGGAGCGAAGTGTGCTGCTGTGGAGAATGTGCACGTGCGGTTGCCGCAAGACAGGGGCTGCAACCGGTGTCGCCACGTGGCAACACCAATGTACGTGCAGAGGCCGAAGCTCGGCGGAGTGTGAGGGGACGGCGGTGAAGATGTGCCGGTCCTGTGCACGAGAGGAACGCACCATACACCACATGGGTGCAATTTCTGCGGTTGCGGGGTGCAGTGACTAATGATGTCGCCTCTACCCGCCACAGTCGCACGTGTGTTGCTTGCGCGGGATCACCCGCTACACTAAAGCGGCCCGACGAGGTCTCAGGACTGTCGCGAGGAGGAGGGGGTCCTCCTACTGTGATACCAAGGATGCAAGCGAGCAAGTAAGCAAGCATGCAACGGGGTGACACCATGGATCGGGGGCAAGCTCACTTTAACACACTAGCAAATAAGAGTAACAAGTGAATGGGTAACAAGTGAGTGAAGTGGTAAGTGCCGGTTGACCGGGCCACCCACGCGAGGCATTCAACGTGGGGCTCGGACGCCACCCCGGGATCAAACCTGACCCTGGACCAAACGAGCTCCAGGCGATTTCTCACACGCTGGTACAAACCGGCCGTGTGGTCCCGAGGGATCAGCAACCCGGTTCACCCCTCTAGAAGCATGCAAGTCTGTGAAAATTGAACCAGATCACAGGCATGCAATCCTACAAAATGCATCCCACATTTTGGCATGTAGAGTCATCACTAAAACAAGGCTCGTGACAAGGTTGGTGCTGCGGCCACCAATTGGCAGCTTGATGGTGGCACCAGCTGGAATCTATGCAGCAGGTTGAGGCAGCAGCGTTGTTGATGCAGTGTGCGGGCTTCCACGCTCGTTGCTTAAGTCTGCTGCCCCCTCAGTCTGCTGCTCTAGAGTCTAAGTCTTTGAGCTCTGGGTTTGTTACTCAGAGATACACACGCCAGAGTTAGCACCAGAAAGCAGCTGAAAACTGGAAGTGACTGATTAGTGATCAAGAATAAACAACAATGGGAAACCCCTCCAAGTTCTAGCTCCCCCCCAGCTCTGTAGAGCTTGTTACTCAGATCACCAGCCAATCAGAAAATAGCTCTATTTTCAGGCTGGCGGGTTTTCTCGGTGAGGCATGCCAGACGGCCGACAGCCCAATACCCGGGCGTCATCTGTTTTGCCTGAAAACTGGACCATACCATAATACCGACGCTGCGAACACAGCCGTGCGGTCAGAAACAGCTAGAAAAATAGTAGCAAATAGTTATGACTGCCCGAATCCAGGTAGTGCCTACGCTGGTCCAATGTCCCAAACAGTGCCCCGCAGTATGAAATATGGACCCTAGGCAGAGCATGACGCATTAGACACAACAGCACAGTCAGATCCAGCACCACAAGCACGCAGCCAACCTGTGCGGAGCCAGTGACCGCCGGCGGCTTGACTGCCAAGGAGGCCTGCCGATGGAGCTGAGCACGTTGACGTGGGGAGAAGGCTCCAGTGAAGTACGAGTAGGCCTCAGCGTGCGTGGACTCCAGCGGCGTCAAGTCTCGCCGTCAGTCATCTACCAGCCAATGTACACAAGCCGGGAGGACAAAACAGAGTACATTGAGAGACGCGGAAAAACCAACCCTCCCCCATGACTCACAAGCGCAGTGCACATGGGCAGGCAACATCACATGCGAAGGACAAACTCCCCCAGGGCACATGGATACGGAATTGAGGAAAAAAGGGTGCTACTCGCGGATGCACGCCAACTGAACTCACAGTCTTCTTGAACCAGTCGCGCTTCAGCGCCTTGGTCAAGAAGTTAGCCAACTGTCGTGCTGTCTCAACCCACACAATGCTGATGCTACCGTCATGCAACAACGAACGTACATAGTGATACTCAAATTTGATGTGCTTTGTGCGTGTATGATGCACGTCGTCATTGTCCGCCATGGCCATGGTACTCTCATTCTCACAATGCAATGTGATGGACACAACGGGCTGACGCAGCTCGGACAACAGACGACGCAGCCACACGCTCTCACACGCGCCTGAACCAAGGGCTATGTACTCAGCCTCAGCGTGCAATGCACCCCTGCTTGCCACTGCACAAGGACATTGTTGGGCCACCAACCAGAAAGATCCAGCCTGTGCGACTCTTACCGTCAGGACTGGCGGCCCAGTCATTGTCAATGTAGCCCACCGCGACAATAGACGGCTGTCTACGGAACATGAAACCTCGCCGTGGAGTTGAGACGACATAGCGCAGTACTCGGATCGCGGCCTCGAAGTGGAGGTGATGCGGTTCCTGAGAGAACTGAGCTAGGAGGTTGACGATGAACGCGATGTCTGGACGCGTCATCATCGCAAGGAACATCAGTGACCCGATGACGCGCAAATATGCGGTCACGTCAACTGGCTCCCCACCACAGTTGGATTGGAGCTTTTCAGCATCGCCTGACCGTCGGGCGACATGGGTGAGGATGCTCTCGGCATGAGGGATAAGTCCTCAGAGAAGCGTCCGGACAGAGTGCTGATGTAGGCAGCCTGATGGACATGCTGTATGCCAGCGGAGCGATCATGCTCAAGTTCCATGCCCAGAAAGACTCGCGCTGGCCCGAGCTCTTTCATCTAGTAGGCGGCGTGTAGCAGGTCCTTGACCCGTTGGATGGCAGCCGCATTCGGTGATGCAATGATCAGGTCGTTGACATAGACCAAGACGACGACGAGCGTCTGACCTCGCGGGCTAATGAACAACTGGGGATCGGTAGAGCTGCGAAGGAGGCCGCCGCTCAAACGTGTATGACAGATTTCTTGGTTCAAGCAGCGTAATGACTGCGTCAAGCCATAGAGGGCTTTCCACAGCTTCCAGACCTTGCCAGAGCCGTCGTCGAAGCCTGGGGGCTACACCATGTAGAGCTCCTCGCCCTCCAGTGAGCTATGGAGGAAGGCGTTGCTCACATCCATCTGATGTAGGTCCCCCCATGCTGTGCAACCAGGCTGAACAATGTGCGGCTGGTGGAGAACCGACCGACCGGTACGAAGATCTGGTCATAGTCGATCCTAGGTATCTGAGCAAACCCCTTGGCCATGAGATGGGCTTTGTGCTTGCCCAGAGACCCGTCTTGCTTCCATTTATGCCGGAGAACCCACTTGGCGCCAATGGCCTTGCGGCCCGGAGGAAGGTTGACAAGTTCGTAGACGTGATGTTGCCGGACGGCAGGTAGCTTGTCGGTGCACGCCGCTTCCTAGTGTGCGGCCTCAAGAGACGGGAACGAGAGCACGCACGGCGCAACCGGAATCGTAGACCTGGTTGGCCTGAATGGAGTCGAAGGGCAGAACTTAGTAGGGCCATAAGCCCTCACCCTGTGCCGAGATCTGGAAGCTGAGTTCCCAGCTCTGGAACGGGTCGCCAGCTTGTAGCGGTGGCGGTGGGGTTTCGAAGTCCTTTGGCCTGCGGCCGGTACCCAAAGTGGGTCCTAGTATTGATGTCACCGTCTGGTGTTGGCGTAGGGTGTGTTGCTGCGCCAGGTACTGTGTGGCAAAGGATAAGGCCGTGCTCGCGTATCCTGGCGGTGCAAACGGCGCTTGCTGACATTGGTGTGGCTACTGTGGGGGAGGTTGCTACTGCAGTGGTGGCGGTTGCTGCTGTAGCTGCTCTGACTGCTATGGCAATGGGGGTGGCGGCAGCTGTAGTGCCGCGAGCTGCTATGTCAGAACTGCAAGCTGCTGTTGAAGAGCAGCGAGCGGATCTGTCGAGGCAGAAGGTCTAACGACAGATTGTGCAAGGTGACGTTGCTCCTGCTGCTCCTGCTGTTGATCATGCTGTTGCTGTTGCTGCTACTGCTGCTACTACTACTCTTGCTGCTACTGTTGCTCCTGCTACTGTTGTTGTTGCTATTGCTATTGCTACCGTTGTTGCTGTTGCTGCTACTCCTGCTTTTGCTGCTGCTACTGCTACTGCTGCTGTTGCTACTAATGCAATTGTTGCTGCAGCTGCTACAGGAAAAGGGGACGAGGTCCTCCCCCCCATCAGAGGAGGACCCCTCCCCGCTAGGACTAGTAGGCATTTTTTGGTGCCTTCCCCTTTTTGTTTGTTCTTTTATTTTCCTCTTTTTGCTCTTGACATTAACAGTGACGTCAGCGGTGATGTCAGCCTGAAAAGGTTGACTTGAGCCAATCTTGTTTAGAATCTGTAGGACCGCCCTCTTTTGTTGATGACGTCAGTAGTGATGTCAGGTGAACGGCTGCTGATGTCAGCAGCGACTGTTGTTGAGGCCGCCGCTACTGCAGCTACTGCTACTACTGCTGGAGATGCGGCTACTACTATTGAAGCAGCTGTTGCTACTGCTACTACTGCTACTCCTGCTACTGCTTCTGCTGATGTTGCCGCAACTACTGCTATTGTTGCTGCTGTTGCTGTTGATGCAGTTGCTGCTACTGCTATTGTAACTACTGCAGCTGCTGTTGCTACTACTGCTGATGCTGCTGCTGTTGCTGCTGTTATTCGTGTTGTTGCTACTGCTTCGAGTTGCTACGGCTGCTGCAACAGCTAAGGCAGCTGTTGACGGGGTGGGGGATTCTTTCTGGTGTGTTTTTTTCTCCTTTTCCTTCTCCTCAGTGAGCTCGCTGCTCGCTGTGGACAGCGGGCAGCGAGTAGGGGGCTTGCTGCTTGCTACCAGCAGCCCGCTGCTCGCAACGAGAAGCGAGCTCGCTGCCTCTAGCTCATTGCTCGCGACGAGCTACGAGCAGCGGGCAGCAGCAGCTCGCTGCTCGTGACGAGCTACGGGCAGCGAGTAGCAGCAGCTCGCTGCTGCTGCTGTTGCAACCGGCTACTGCTGATGCTGCTGCTTGCCGCCGCTGCTGCTTGTCGCTACGGGCTGCTGCTACTGCAAGTTGCTACTACTGTTGCGAGCTGCTGCTGCTGACAACTGCTGATGCTCTTGTTGACAACTGCTACGGGCTACTGATATTGCAAGCTGCTGCTGCTGCTGCGAGCTGCTACTGTGGCTACACGCAGCTGCGGCTTGCTGAAACTACCACTGCTTGTTGCAGTTGCCTGCCGCTGCTGCTCCTGTTGCTTTCTGGTGCCAGTCACTGCACCTGGGTGACGTGCGTTGTTGTTCATTGATGTTAAATGCGGCCTGTCACTCACCTCCTCGCGTCAAGCGTGGGGGTCAGTGCTGCCGAGAAAAAATCCGGCAGCATTTCCCTTGGCCCAGTGGCCGGGGGAAAATGTTTGACGCTGCCACCAGGTGGGTCAATGCTGTCGGAAAAAATCCGGCAACATTTCCCCCACACTAGCGCGTATGGAGGTCCGCCTGCGTTGTCTGGCACCTGTACGCCAGTCTTCTTCTGCTGCTGCTACGCTCTTGTTCTGATACCAAGCTAGAAAACCAAGGCAGCAGGTTGGGGTAGCAGCGTTGTTGATGCAGTGTGCGGGCTTCCACGCTCATTGCTTAAGTCTGCTGCCCCCTCAGTCTGCTGCTCTAGAGTCTAAGTCTTTGAGCTCTGGGTTTGTTACTCAGAGATACGTGCGCCAAAGTTAGCGCCAGAAAGCAGCTGAAAACTGGAAGTGACTTATTAGTGATCAGTAATAAACAACAATGGGAGACCCCTCCAAGTTCTAGCTCCCCCCAGCTCTGTAGAGCTTGTTATTCAGATCACCAGCAAATCAGAAAATAGCTCTATTTTCAGGCTGGCAGGTTTTCTCGGTGGGGCCTGCAAGACGGCCAACAGCCCAAAACCCGGGCGTCATCCGTTTTGCCTGAAAACTGGACCATACCATAATTTTAATGCTGCGAACGCAGCCATGCAGTCAGAAACAGCTAGAAAAATAGCGACAAAGAGTTATGACTGCCCGAACCCAGACAGTGCCTACGCTGGTCCAATGTGTCAAACAGTGCCCGGCAATATGAAATATGGACCCTAGGCAGAGCATGACGCAGTAGACACAACAGCATAGTCAGATCCAGCACCACAAGCACACAGACAACCTCTGCAGAGCTAGTGACCGCCGCTGGCTCGCCTGCCAAGGAGGCCTGCCGATGGAGCTGAGCACGTTGACGTAGGGAGGAGGCTCCAGCAAACTGCGAGTAGGCCTCAGCGTGCGTCGACTCCACCAGCCGACACTCCAGCGGCGTCAAGTCTCGCCGTCAGTCATCTACACGCCAATGTACACAAGCCGGGAGGACACGACAGAGAACAATGAGAGACGCAAAAAAACCAACAGCACCACCACTGTGCGCCTCATGCTGCAGAGAAAGTGCGTAGAAGCTTCCTAGCAACACAGCCGCTGACCAGGCGTCAGTGCCTGATCAGACGGTGACGACAGTCACAGGTCGTACACAAAACGGCAACGGTTTGGCTAGGAGACACAAGTCACAGTGTCTGAATGCTCCAATATAGCATATGCAGAGAGAGAATGACAAATGACAGGTCCAAGGCATAAATACCTGCCGCGGCGCACAGCGGGTGTCGCACGCGGCAGTCCAAGAGCTGTCCTAAAACCAGCCCAAAACCACTGTTTTGGTAATAAATCAGCGCACACACGTCAGAATGCTACGCCGTCTGAACCTAGACGTGCAGAATCAAACGACGGTCGCTACGACTGGTCCCATGCATGCATCCATTGACAGAAAGTGAGCATACAATGCAAAAACATGCAAATAGGCCTCATGGCCAGTCTACCAAAAAATGCCTGCAAGATGTAGAAGACACAGCAGAGAGTCCCGGTGGCATCTGGGGCTCTGGTACAGTGGTCGGCCACCTCCAAGCTGGTAGTCCGCCGCCTATCGTCGTGCCGGTGTCACCAGGGCCGCCCGCCTCAGGGATCTGCACGAGTATGGACACGGCCGAGTGGTCATAGTAAACTGTACAGGAACGGCACAAAGCACAACACTCCCCCATGACCCGATGGTACGCATGTCCATACGCGTGCAGCACTGGTACGAACACAATAGTGAGTTACACAAACAAACGAGACGCGGACGCACATCCCACACTCAACCACTCTCACGCACGGGGCGAAGCCCAACAGAACGAATGGCCACTAGGAACTTTCCGCGAGCAAGTTCCTTTGTCAAGAAGTTAGCACGCTGCCTGTCAGTACCAACCCACATGATGGAGATCATACGTCGCTCCACCAGATCACGAACGAAGTGATGCTCAACTGCAATGTGCTTTGTGCGAGCATGAAAAACACCAAAGTTCTCCGCAATGGCGAGAGCACTCTGGTTGTCGCAACGTAGCACAATGGTGGGTACTGACTGCCCAAGGTCAAGGAACAAGCGCTGCAGCCATACTGCCTCAGCAGCCCCTGCGTCCAAAGCAACATACTCTGCCTTTGACGAGCTACGTGCAATGCAGCCCCCCTTCCCGCTTTGCCAAGACAAAGCGGTACCACCGAGCAAAAACACGTAACCCGTACGAATGCGCCCATCAGGGCTCCAAGCCCGGTCATTGTCAGTGTAGCCGTCAAGGACCACCGAACACTGCCGACAAAAGCAAAGTCTGAGGTACGGCATGGAGACCACGTACCGTACCACTCGCACAGCCGCGTGAAGGGCTCTCGCACGTGGAGCTTGCGAGAACTCGACAAGGAGGTTTACGGCGAACGCGATGTCAGGACGCGTGGTGGTGGCCAGGTACATCAGAGATCCGATGAGACGGAGGTACAAGGTCACGTCCACTGTCTCCCCCAGTTGTGTAGGGTCATCCACCTTCAGGGCATCCCGCCCATCAGGTGTGAGGGGTGTGGAAGCGGTGGGCACTGCACCAAGGAGATCGCTGAAGCGCTCCCCCATGACTCGTGCGTATCGGGCCTGATGTAGCAACGGTGTCCGATGTCTACGATCTCGCACAATCTCCATACTAAGAAACACCGATGCAGGACCGAGGTCCTTCATCTTGTAGGCAGTCTGCAGGACGGCCTTGGCCTCCTTCACAGCCTCCAGGGATGGAGACGCGATCAGAAGGTCATCAACATAGACTAGGATGGCGGTGAACCGCTCGGGTGTCGGTAGGATGAAGAGCGAGGGGTCTGCCTCGCTCTGTACGTATCCTACGCGAGTCAAGGTGCCAGTGATCTCCAGGTTCCAACACCTTGGAGACTGCTTGAGGCCGTACAAGGACTTGCGCAAGCGCAAGACCTTGTCATCGTCCTCAAAGCCTGGTGGCTGAGCCACGTACATCTCCTCATCCAGAGAGCCATGGAGGAATGTGTTGTTCACATCCATCTGGTGCAGTGTCCAGTCATGCAGAGCCACTACACCAAACAGAGCTCGAGCTGAGGTCATGCGGCCGACAGGGGCAAAGGTGTCAGTGTAATCAACTCCCTCAATCTGAGAGTACCCCTTGACGACCAAGCGGGCCTTGTAGCGTTTGAGTGAGCCATCCGACTTCACCTTCTTGCGAAAGACCCACTTGACCTGAATCGCTTTCCTCCCAGGGGGAAGGTCGACCAGCTAGTAGACTCTGTGCTCTCGGATAGCGCGAAGCTCATCCTCGCAAGCAACTCGCCAGGCATCAGCATCCTACGATGAAAAAGCCTCCCTCAATGTGCCCGGGTCAGGCGCCATAGAGGGGGAACTCGACGTGGCAAGTGCACACGCCTCAGTGTCAGGCGTGACGGCCACGAGATCAGCTGCTGCGTCACAGGCGATATGGAACTCGCAAGTGACCAGGTCGTGCCCTATAGGGCACGCTGGGTGTACCTCCGAAAGCTCAGTGCGGACACTCAGGCCTAAGGCCTTTGTGCCTAGATCATCGCTCTCGATGCTACAAGAGGAATGCCTGGGTGCGGGACCTGACGCTCGTTGAGCTCCGGAATCCAGTGGTCGAAGGCGGCCACCGGGCTCACGAGAGTAACCGGAGGACGAGGGGCACACCTCAGGCTCACGAACAGGTACGACCACAGGGATAGGTACGACCACAGCTGGTGAGGGCTGAGACGAGGCAGCCGAAGATGCCGTGCGAGGAGATGCGTGTGTGGGGGACAGAGAGCTTGCAAGGCTGGCCCGGACACTGAGACAGAGTGTCAACCGACATAGGGACAGGAGTGGGCTGGACTGGGTCAGTGGGCTGGACTGGGTCATGCGCCGGAGCAGGGGTGCCAGTGGACACAGGTGATGGTACAGGAGGAGGCGTGAGAGTAGCGGTACTTGTGGGGTGTGAAACAGGCTGAACAAGTGGGATCTCTGGACCAACGGCAATGATAGCCGGATCATCAAGTGCTGGAGACCGAGAGGGGACTCGAGCGGACACATCAGCCTGACGAGGAATGGTCACTGGTGGAGAAGTCTCCCCCATCCGCCGAGGACCCTAACAGGAAGGGACATGAGCTGCAGAGAGTGCTGAGATCGAAGTCAGATCACGGTATGTGAGTGACTCAAAAAAGAGCGCGTCACGGGACTCAATGACACGACGGCGAGTGGGATCCCAAAAGCGCCAGGCCTTCCATCGCGGGGAGATGCTGATGAAGGGACACACATGTCCCCGAGGGGAGACCTTGGACCCCTGCTGGTCCTCGGTGTACCACACGGAGGCCAGGAAACCCCAGACGCGAGGGAGACGAAGATCAGCACGGTGGCCAAACCAGAGCTCGTACATTGTAACATGATCCGGAAGCGGACCATGCAGGAGGCGGTTCCAGACCCAAGTCATGTAGGCGACGCCCTCGAAAGTGAAGGAATCCGGGAGACCGCACTCAGACCACATGGCGCAAACCGCATCCTCCATGGTGCGGTTCCAGCGCTCAGAGACACCGTTCTGCTGTGGGGTAGTAGGAGCGGAGACCTGGTGAAAAATGCCATGCTCAGCAAAGGAGTCCATCTCACAAAAGAACTCGCCGCCGCGATCCGAGCGAAAGGTATGTAGCGTGTGGCAAGACTGACGCTCAGCCATCACGAGCCAGAGCCGAATCGCAAGGGCGGCATCGCTCTTCTGACGCAGACTGTAGACCCACCGCATCCGGATGAAATCATCAGTCAGGGTTAGAACATAACGGCCCCTCTCGGACAGGGACTCGACCGGGAGAGGACTGAGCAGGTCCAAGTGGACTAACTCCAAAGGCCTCAGTGCTCGGGAACGCGAATCAGGGTAAGTGCACCGGTGCATCTTCCCTTGAGCGAAGAAAAGACAGTCGGTCTTGGGTGGCTTCTCGAAAGAAGCCACGTCAAGACCGAGAGCAGGCTGTGTCCGAATGGGCTTTAACACAGTGTTGGAGCCCACGTGACACAGATGACGGTGAAGCAACCGCTGGTGTTCCGGAGATAGAACACCAGTGAAAAAAACGCGACTAGAGGAGGAGGGAGAGCAAGGGGAGGAGGGCCGAGCAATGCGATACAAATCATCTATAACTGAAGCATGCAAGACAATGCTACGGGTGTCAAGAGCAGTCATAGTCGCTGAATCAGCGGTATGCTCAACGGAGAGACCCATCAGAGTGCAGGCACGCACAAACAACAGACTGAGCTCAAGGTCAGGCACAAACAGCACGTCAGAGAGATACAGGGGGCCAGACGGATCATCAAAGCATACAACCCCAACACCGTGGACCAGCAAGGACTGACCAGATGCTGTACGAACAGAACGGACAGTCGTGACAGGACCAAGTACCACAAAGTCACTACGACGACACGTCATGTGATGGGTGGCACCGGAGTCGATGATCCAAGTGCCACCGGAGTCACGACTGGTGGACGTCACTGTGCAATGAGTAATGGAACACTCGGCATCAGAGGACCGCTGAGCCGTCAGTGGGAAGGAACGATGTACATCACGAAGGTGAGACTCGTAAATCTACTCAATGCAGTCAGGCCCATCATCATCACATGCGGACTGTGCTCCCCCACACATGTCATCACGAGTCACGAGAACAAACGAACAAGCAGTCTGTGATCCACTCAACGATGACAACACACTCGCACCTCCCTGAAAGCGAAGCGCCGGAAGATGACAAAGCTCGGCGATGGTGCAGTCACGTGGGTCTGGATCACCACTGCTCGCTGGTGAGGACGCAGGAACAGCTACTGTCATGGTCGCTGCGCGTCCAGAGGAGTGTGCGGGCGACGTGCCGGACGCGGTGCGAGAAGCATTGGCAGCCTGAAGCCCACGAGTGATGCGCACCCAGTCAAGCGGCTACTGGCACTTGGTGTAGCGATGGGCACCTCCACAGTTATAGCAGTGCACGAAACGGCCACTGCTACCACTAGATGACGGATGCTACTGACCCGATCCGTGCTTCCTACTCTTCTTCTTCTCGTAGGCAGCTGCTGCAATGCCCTGCGTCTGCGTGGGTGTAGACGGGGTTGAAGAGGAGGAGGAAGATGAGGTAGTGATGGAGGTGGATGAGGGTGACTTTAGGAGGGAAGATGGTGGTGATGCGAGGACTGTTGCAGCGAGGGAAGTCTCCTGATGCGCTACTGCTGCCTCGCGGGCCGATGTCACCTGGAGGAAAAGTTGATGCGCCCAAGGGAGCAGCTGCAGAGTGGCTAAGAAAGGCTCGAGGGCAGCGTCGCTGTACCGTGTGAAGATGTCGGTGTACTCCAGGCGAACTCCGAGCATGATCGTCTGAAGCGCCCACAGCCGTGTGCCCCCTGAGGTCCCCAGTCGCGTGTAGATACGCATGGCGCGTTGCCAGTAATCCGCCGCAGGCTCCGCTGGTCCCTCACAGAGCGAGTGGAAAGCACAAATGTGTGACGCATGCGTGGCGTGCGTCTCTGCGGCCACAAGGGACAACGCCAGATCCCAGCCTCCACGAGGATCGGCTCCGGTGCCTGTGCCACCCTCGCCAAGGAAGGATCGAAAGTCGACGATAGTCTCGCGTGGCATGGCATAGAGAAGTCCGCGCATGGCCCGGGCTGCTGTCAGCGCCTGTGCTGGATCTGTAGACCGGTATGGGCTGTGGTAGTAAGGCCACACTCCCTCGGAAGTGGCCCACACCTGAAACAGGATCTCCCAGCAGTCGAATCCATCCTCGCTGATGTACCGTGGAGGTGGTGCCTCAAAGTCCTTTGGCTGCCGCTCCGTGGGGAGAGCAACCGCAGGCTGAGGAGGGCGAGAGACGGGAAAAACTCCTGGGAGAGGGTGATCACCGGGGAAGTCAGGTGACGNGGTATGGGCTGTGGTAGTAAGGCCACACTCCCTCGGAAGTGGCCCACACCTGAAACAGGATCTCCCAGCAGTCGAATCCATCCTCGCTGATGTACCGTGGAGGTGGTGCCTCAAAGTCCTTTGGCTGCCGCTCCGTGGGGAGAGCAACCGCAGGCTGAGGAGGGCGAGAGACGGGAAAAACTCCTGGGAGAGGGTGATCACCGGGGAAGTCAGGTGACGATCGTATCGAGGACACGGGTGGAGGTCGGGTACCCGTCTGCAGCTGACGGAGGCGCTCCTGAAAAGGCGAATCTCCTGCTCCTGGGAGTCATCCTTGAAGCCTGGCATGAATGGCTCGTCATCAAGGAGGTCAGCAAGTGGTGGAGAAACCACAACACGAGGTGAGGCAGGCGGAGCACCTGTCACGGGCACCTGGGCCGAGTGCTAGGTAGAGGCCGCAACGCCGGCAGCTCCCTCAGAATTCCGCGAAGGAGCCGTGGACTGAGCATGCAAAAGCTCAGTCTGCGTGCAGATCACGTCAGACTGCTCTTGCTACAGACGACGCAGCTCATGGTGCTGGCTGTGCAAGTCCGCAATGGCCTGCGAGCGAGGGCTCAATACCCCTGAAGAAGAGGAGGAGGGATCACCTGGCCCCTTGTCCTTGTCGTCGGGCAAACTCATGTCACCGCTCACTATGATACGACAGGTCACGTTTGTCGGATTTCAAAACCGCCTGCGTTTCTCAAGGAGTTGAAACGCTAGCAAATTTTGACGTTCCAGATGAAGATTTGGCTGACGTCAGCAAGGGGTTGCTGACGTCAGCAGGACCTGATGACGTCAGCAATAAACAATGCTGACGTCAACTCGTCCCCTCCTTCCATTTTTTTTGTTTCTTGTCACGGTTTTGCGCGTGTGTGGAGCCGCTTTGCAGTGGCGCGCGGTAACTCCGCGGAAGCTACGCGGCAGCTTCCGCCCAGCTGCTGCTGTAGTTCTGCTGTCAGCTAAAGCAGCAGCTGCATAGCTGCGTGTGCAGCAGTGGCAGCAGCGGCTGCGCTGCTGCTCCTGCTGCTGCGCACTGCATCTGCTTTTGCACGCTGCAGCTGCTGCTGGCTGCCGCCGCCGCGCGCTGCTGCTGCTGCCACTGCTGCACTGCTGTTGTTGCTACTGTCGCTGCAGCTCTATTGTGGCCGCCGCGACTGCCGCTGTTGCTGCTGTGCTACTGCCGCCGCTGCCGCTGCTGCGCTGCTGCTGTAGACACTGCTGCTGCGCTGCTGCTGTCGCCGCTGCTGCCACGCTGCTGCTGTGGCCACTGCTGCTGCGCTGCTGCTACCGCCGCCTGTGCTGCTACTACTCTGCTGCTGCGGCTGTGGGAGGGCGGCTGCACGCACTGCAGCTGCCACACACCTCTGCGTGGCGGTACACGCTGCTACTGCTACCTGTGCAGCAGCGATCTCACGTGGTGGGTGGAGTGCGTTGACGGCGACCGTGAGAAAGTGGATAGAAGCTTCCTTGCCACACAGCTGCTGACCGGGCGTCAGTGCCTGGTCAGACGGTGACGACAGTCACAGGTCGTACACACAACGGCAAGGGTTTGGCTAGGAGACACAAGACACAGTGTCAGAATGCTTCAATATAGCATATACAGAGGTAGATGACAACTGACAGGTCCAAGGCATAAATACCTGCCGCGGCGCACGGCGGGTGTCGCACGCGGCAGTCCAAGAGCTGTCCTAAAACCGGCCCAAAACCACTGTTTTGGCCGTAACTCAGCGCACACATGTCAAAATCCTACGCCGTCTGAACCTAGACGTGCAGAATCAAGAGACGAACACAGCGACTGGTCACATGCATGCATCCATCGACTGAAAGCAAGCATACAATGCAAAAACATGCAAATAGGCCTCATGGCCAGTCCGCCGAAAGGCGCCTGCAAGACGTAGAAGGCACAGCAACGAGTCCCGGTGGCATCTGGGGCTCTGAAACAGTGGTCGGTCAGCTCCAAGCGGGTGGTCCGCCACCTGTTGTCACGCCCGTGTCACCAGGGCCGCCTGCCTTCGGGATCTGCACGAGTATGGACACGGCCGAGTGGTCACAGTAAACTGTACAGGAACGGCACAAAGCACAACACTCCCCCATGACCCGATGGTACGCATGTCCATACGCGTGCAGCACTGGTACAACCACATAGTGGGTGGCACAGATATAGAAGACGCCAACATACNGCATCTGGGGCTCTGAAACAGTGGTCGGTCAGCTCCAAGCGGGTGGTCCGCCACCTGTTGTCACGCCCGTGTCACCAGGGCCGCCTGCCTTCGGGATCTGCACGAGTATGGACACGGCCGAGTGGTCACAGTAAACTGTACAGGAACGGCACAAAGCACAACACTCCCCCATGACCCGATGGTACGCATGTCCATACGCGTGCAGCACTGGTACAACCACATAGTGGGTGGCACAGATATAGAAGACGCCAACATACATCCCACACTCAACCACAGTCACGTACGGGGCGAAGCCCAACAGAACGAATGGCCACGAGGAACTTTTCGCGGGCAAGTGCCTTCGTCAAGAAATCAGCACGTTGCAAGTCAGTGCCAACCCACATGATGGAGATCACGCGTCGTTCCACCAGATCACGAACGAAGTGATGCTCAACCGCAATGTGCTTTGTGTGAGCATGAAAAACACCAGAGTTCTCCGCAATGGCGAGAGCACTCTGGTTGTCGCAACGCAGTACAATGGCGGGTACTGACTGCCCAAGCTCAAGAAACAAGCGCAGCAGCCATACTGCCTCAGCAGCCCCTGCCCCCAAAGCCACATACTCTGCCTCCGACAAGCTACGTGCGATGCAGACCTGCTTCCCGCTTCGCCAAGACAAAGCGGTACCACCGAGCAGAAACACGTAGCCAGTGCGACTGCGCCCGTCAGGGCTCCAAGCCCAGTCACTGTCAGTGTAGCCGTCAAGGACCACCAAACACTGCCGACGAAAGCAGAGTCTGAGAAACGGCGTGGAGACCACGTACCATACCACTCGCACAGCCGCGTGAAGAGCTCTCACACGTGGAGCCTGCGAGAACTGAGTGAGGAGGTTGACGGCGAACGCGATGTCGGGACACGTGGTAGTGGCCAGGTACATCAGAGATTCGATAAGACGGAGGTACAAGGTTACATCCACTGTCTCCCCCAGTTGTGTAGGGTCATCCACCTTCAGGGCATCCTGCCCATCAGGTGTGAGGGGTGTGGAAGCAATGGGCACTGCACCAAGAAGGTCGCTAAAGCGCTCCCCCACGACTTGTGCATATCGGGCCTAATGCAGCAACAGTGACCGATGTCTGTGATCTCGCACGATCTCCATACCAAGAAACACCGATGCAGTTCCGAGGTCCTTCATCCTGTAGGCAGTGTGCAGGACAGCCTTGGCCTCCTTCACGGCCTCGAGGGGCGGAGACGCGATCAGAAGGTCATCAACATAGACCAGGATGGCGGTGAACAGCTCGGGTGTCGGTAGGATGAAGAGTGAGGGATCTGCCTCGCTCTGTACGTATCCTGCGCAAGTCAAGGTGCCAGTGATCTCCCGGTTCCAACACCATGGAGAGTGCTTGAGGCCGTACAAGGACTTGCGCAAGCGCCAGACCTTGTCACCGTCCTCAAAGCCTGGTGGCTGAGCCACGTAGATCTCCTCATCCAAAGAGCCATGGAGGAACACGTTGTTCACATCAATCTGGTGTAGTTCCCAGTCATGCTAAGCCACTACACCGAACAGAGCTCGAGCTAAGGTCATGCAGCCGACAGGGGCAAAGGTGTCAACGTAATCAACTCCCTAAATCTGAGAGTACCCCTTGATGACCAAGCGGGCCTTGTAGCGTTCGAGTGAGCCATCCGGCTTCACTTTCTTGCGAAAGACCCACTTGACCTGAATCGCCTTCCTCCCAGGGGGAAGGTCGACCAGCTCGTAGACTCTGTGCTCTCGGATAGCGCGAAGCTCATCCTCGCAAGCAGCTCGCCAGGCATCAGCATCCTGCGATGAGAAAGCCTCCCTCAATGTGCCCGGGTCAGGCGCCATAGAGGGGGAACACTGCGTGGCAAGTGCACACGCCTCAGTGTCAGGCCTGACGGCCACGAGATCAGCTGCTGCGTCACAGGCGATATGGAGCTCGCGAGTGACCAGGTCGTGCCCTATAGGGCACGCTGGGTGTACCTCTAAAAGCTCAGTGCGGACACTCAGGCCTAAGGCCTTTGTGCCTGGATCATCACTCGCGATGCTGCGAGAGGAACGCCTGGGTCCGGGACCCGACGCTCCCTGAGCTCCGGAATCCAGTGGTCGAAGGCGCCCACCGGGCTCACGGGAGTAACTGGAGGTCGAGGGGCGCACCTCAGGCTTAGGAGCAGGTACAACCACAGGGACAGGTACGACCACAGCTGGTGAGGGCTGAGACGAGGCAACCGGAGATGCTGTGCGAGGAGAAGCGTGTGTGGGGGACACTGAGCTGGGGGTAACAGCGGGCAAGGCTGGCCCGGACACTAAGACAGAGTGTCAGCCAACGTAGGGACAGGAGTGGGCTCGGCTGGGTCAGACACCGGAGCAGGGGTGCCAGTGGACACAGGTCGTGATGCAGGAGGAGGCGTGAGAGCAGCGGTACCTATGGGGTGTGAAACAGGCTGAACAGGCGGGATCTCTGGACCAACGACAATGATAGCCGGGTCATCAAGTACTGGAGATCAAGAGGGGACTCGAGCGGACACATCAGCCTGAGGAGAAATGGTCGCTGGCGGAGAAGTCTCCCCCATCCGCCGAGGACCCTCACAGGAAGGGACATGAGCTGCAGAGAGAGCTGTGATCGAAGTCAGATCACGGTATGTGAGAGACTAAAAAAACAGCGCGTCACGGGAGTCAATGACACCACGGCGAGTGGGGTCCCAAAAGCGCCAGGCCTTCGACCGCGTGGAGATGCCGATGAAGGCACACAAGCAACCCCGAGGGGAGACCTTGGACCCCTGCTGGTCCTCAGTGTACCACACGGAGGCCAGGGAACCCCACACGCGTGCCAGACGAAGATCAGCACGGTGGCCAAACCAGAGCTCGTACGGTGTGACATGATCCGGAAGCGGACCATGCGGGAGGCGGTTCCAGACCCACGTCATGTAGGCGAAGCCCTCGAAGGCAAAGGACTCCGGGAGACCGCACTCAGACCACATGGCGCGGACCGCATCCTCCATGGTGCAATTCCAGTGCTCAGAGACACCGTTCTACTGTGGGGTAGCAGGAGCGGAGACCTGGTGAAAAGTGCCGTGCTCAGCAAAGAAGGAGTCCGTCTCACCGAGGAACTCGCCGCCGCGATCCAAGTGAAAGGTATGTAGCGTGTGGCGAGACTGACGCTCAGCCATCACGAGCCAGAGCCAAACCGCAAGGGTGGCGTCGCTCTTCTGACGCAGACTGTAGACCCACCGCATCCGGGTGAAGTCATCACTCAGCGTCAGAACATACCGTCCCCTCTCGAACAGGGACTCGACCGGGAGAGGACCAAGCAGGTCTGAGTGGACCAACTCGAGTGGCCTCAGTGCTCGGGAACGCAAATGAGGGTAAGTGCACCGGTGCATCTTTCCCTGAGCGCAAAAAAGACAGTCGGTCTTGGGTGGCTTCTCGAAAGAAGCCACGTCAAGGCCAAGAGCGGGCAATTTCCGTATGAGCTTCGACACAGTGTCGGAGCCCACATGACACAGACGTCGTTGAAGCAACCTCTGGTGTTCTGGGGATAGAACACCAGTGACAAAAACACGACTAGAGGGAGAAGGAGAGCAAGGGGAGGATGGTTGAGCAATGCGGTACAAATCATCTACGACTGAAGCACGCAGGACAATGCCACGGGTGTCAAGAGCAGTCACCGTCGCTGAATCAGAGGTATGCTCAACGGAGAGACCCATCAGAGTGCAAGCACACACACATAGCAGACTGAGCTCAAGATCAGGCACAAACAGCACGTCAGAGAGATACAGGGGGCCAGACGGACCATCAAAGCATACAACCCCAACACAGTGGACCGGTAACGACTGACCAGAGCCTGTACGAATAGAACGGACAGTCGTGACAGGACCAAGTACCACAAAGTCACTACGACGACACGTCATGTGGTGGGTGGCACCGGAATCGATGATCCAAGTGCCACCGGAGTCACGACTGGTGGACGTCACTGTACAA
>SZWC01008953.1:65176-83799 GCA_023375785.1 Penium margaritaceum | reverse complement strand
CTGCGTTCGCAGCGTCGGTATTATGGTATGGTCCAGTTTTCAGGCAAAACGGACGACGCCCGGGTTTTGGGCTGTCGGCTGCCTGGCAGGCCTCACCGAGAAAACCTGCCAGCCTGAACTGAGCTATTTTCTGATTGGCTGATGAACTGAGTAACAAGCTCTACAGAGCTGGGGGGGGCTAGAACTTGGAGGGGTCCCCCATTGCTGTTCATTCTTCATTCCTAATCAGTCATTATCAGTTTTCAGCTGCTTTCTGGCGCTAACTCTGGCGCGCGCGTTTCTAAGTAACAAAACCCAGAGCTTCCAGACTTAGACTCTAGAGCAGCAGACTGAGGGGGCAGCTGACTTAAGCAACGAGCGTGGAAGCCCACACGCTGCATAAACAACGCTGCTGCCCCAACCTGCTGCATAGTTTCCTTTTTGGTACCAGAGCCAGAGCGTAGCAGCAGCAGCAGAAGACTGGCGAACAGGTGCCAGAAAACGCCGGCGGACCTCCCATACGCGCCAGTGCAGGGGAAATGCTGCCGGATTTTTTCCGACAGCATTAACCCTCCTGGTGGCGGCGTCAGAATTTTTCCCACGGCCACTGGGCCAGGGGAAATGTTGCCAAAATTTTTCGGCAGTACTGACCTCCACGCGTGACGCGAGGAGGTGAGCGGCAGGCGGCATCTGACGTCTGTGGGCGCCGATGCCCACGGCAACGTCACCCAGGTGCAGTGACTGGCACCACCAGCAGCAGCAGGCAAAAGCAGCAGCTCGCAGCAGCCCGCAGCAGCAGCAGCTCGCAAGAGCAGCAGCAGCAGCTTGCAGCAGCAGCCCGCAGCAACAGCAGCTCGTAGCAACAGCAGCAGCAGCGTGCAGCAGCAGTAGCAGCGTGAAGCAACAGTAGCAGCCCACAGCAGCAGCCGGCTGCAGCAGCCCGCAGCAGCAGTAGGTAGCAGCCGCAGCACGCAGCAGGTGCAGCAGCATGCAGCAGCAGCAGCGGGCTGCAGCAGCTGCTGCAGCGAGCTGCAGTAGCAGCAGCAGCGAGCAGCAGCTGCCAGCCGTGGCTAATGCTACCCACTGCTCGCAAAGAGCGAGCAGCGAGCAGCAGCCCGCTGCTGCCAGCGAGCAGCAGCTCGCTGCTGCTGGGAGAGCAGCAGCCCGCTGCTCGCAGCAGACAGCGCGCTGCTGCCCGCTGTGACAACAGAAAAAATAAACAAAACAAGAAAAGAGACAACAAAAAAATTCCCCCACCCCCGCAGCTTGCTGCAGCAGCTTCGAGCTGCAGCGAGCAGCTGCTGTAGCACGCTACAGTTGTAGCAGCACTCAGCTGCAGCAGCGAGCTGCAGCAGCTCGCTGCTACAGCAGTAGCAGCCACAGCAACTGCTGCAGCTCGCAGCACGAGCAGTAGCAGCTGCAGCACCCGCAGCAGCAGCAGCAGCAGCAACAGCAAACAGTTGCAACAGCAGTAGCAGCAGCAGCAACAACAACAACAGCAACAGCAACAGCAGCAGCAGTAGCAGAAGCAGCAGCAGCAACAGCAGCAGCAGCAACAGCAGCAGCAGCAGCAGCAGCAGCTGCTATAGCAGCATCAGCACCAACAATAGCAGCGACGGCCCCAACATTCGCCGTTGCTGATGTCAGCACCCCTCTGCTGACATCACTGCTGACGTCACTGCTGACGTCACTACTGACATCATCAACAAAAAAAAGGGGAGGGTGAAAGGGGAAAGGGGGAAGGCCAGAGGAGTGGGTAAACTTCCCACTCCCCCAACTTCTTGTTGAAGTAGCAACACAAAGAAAAAAAAAACCAGACACCAAGCCATGGCTGATAGTCCAGGCGAGGGGGGGTCCTCCTCTAATGGGGGGACCCCCACCCCTCCTTTCTTGCAGCGATTGCTGCAGCAGCAGCAACAGCAGCAGCACCGGCCGCCACTGCAGCAGCAGCAGCTGCCGCCGCCGCAGGACCAGCAGCTGCCGCCGCCGCCGCTGCCATTGCTGCAGCAGCTGCTGCCATTGCAGCAGCAGCAGCCACCGCCTCTACAGCAGCAGCCGCCGCCGCTACAGCAGTAGCCGCCGCCCATACAGCAGCAGCCACCGCCGTTGTAGCAGCAGCAGCCGCCGCCTCTACAGCAGCAGCCGCCACCGCCACTACAGCAGTAGCCGCCGCCCATATAGCAGCAGCCACCGCCACTGTAGCAACAGCAGCCGCCCCCTCTACAACAGCAGCCGCCACCTCTGCAGTAGCAGCAGCCGCCGTCCATACAGCAGCAGCCACCGCCTCTACAGCAGCAGCAGCCGCCGCCCTTACAAGAGCAGCAGCAGTAGCAGCAGCAGCAATCCACTGGTAACGTTGGCGGCACCCCTAACCCACTTGTTGCTCTTCAGCAACAACTCGCCGCCTTGACACAGCAGCTTGCGGCGCTACAGCCAGTCGCCTCCCAAACCACCACCAGCGCGCTGTCGTCGTTCGTCCCTCCAGGGCACGCTAGCCCCGCGATGTCCGCCGCCACATACTACTTAGCACAACAGCAAACTGAGCGCCAACGGCAGACAGTGACCTCCGTCCTTGGCCCCACTCTGGGTGCAGGCCGTAGGAAGAAGGACTTTGAGACGCCGCCACCGCCGCTTCAGGCCGGCGAGCAGTTCCGGAGCTGGGAGCTCAGCTTCCGGATCTGGGCGCAGGGGGAGGGTCTGTGGGCCTAGTACACCCTCCCTTACGACTCCACCCAGGCCAACCAGGTATATGACGCTGGTCGCGCCGTCCGCGCCTTTGTACCCGTCGCGCCTCCAGCTTCCCGCCTTGCCCTGGAGCCCTTCCTCGGCGACTTCACCGCTGGCGCCATCCCAGACCCGGCAGCCGCCTGGCACATCCTCACCAGACCCCATCGCCTGTCCAACAACGCTGAGATCAGCCGCCTGCTCCGTGAGTTCAACTCCCTCCACATGGGGGAGGCCGAGACGGTCACTACCTACTGGCAGCGAGCGGAGGACATCCTCCGTCGACTCGGCAAGTCGGCTCCACCCCCGCTGTCCGCACTCCTCACCATCAAGCGCGGCGCCACCAGCGCATACGCTGACGTCTTCGTCCACTATCCTCAGGACGTCCTCACCACCATGGAGGCCCAGGGCACTCTCATGCCTTGGGCATACGAGCTCTTCCTCCGCATTGAGGAAGCTCGCCAGGAGTCCCAGCTCCATCGCGCGGAGGCCCTTGCATCCCCTGCCGTCGCCACCCCTGCCGTTGCCTCTATGGTCGTTGCCTCCCCCGTCGCAGCTACCTCATTGCCCTCAGGGAAGAAGAAGAAAAGCCGGAACAAGAAGGGCAAGGGTCCATCGCAACAGCAGCAGCAGCAGTCATCGACCGGTACCAGCGGTAGTGGCTCAGTCTGCCACAACTGTGGCCAGCCTGGGCACGGGTGGTACACGTGCCCTCTCCCGACGGACAAGGCACGCGTCATCGCAACCATGCGACGCCAGCGGGAGCGCCACCTCGCCTCTGCCGCCGTCGCTGCTGCTGGTCCTGCCACTTCGACCTCGTCCAGCACCGCTCCCACTCCGACGACTCCACCTGTCCTGCAGCCACCCGCACCGCAGCATTACTACCCACAGCAGACGGCTCAACAGTGCTACCCTCAACCGTCGGCACCTCCGCTACCCTCGTCGGCTCCATCATCCTACTACCCAGGCTCCGGCGCCGTCACTCCGCATTCTGTCTACACTCCTGGGCCGTCATCCCGCGAGCGTCACCTGGAGCAGTTCATCGCGCTCCAGCTTGGCCTCCCTCACCCTCCTCCCCAGGGAAGTGCGAGTTGCGTCACCTCCTGCCCTACCGCCCATCCCTGCATGACTGAGACTGAGCTGCGGTCGTGTCCAGTCTCCTCGTCTGTCTCGTCATCTCCTGTGATCTCATCCACCCCACTCCTTGACGACATTGCATGGCTTGACGACTGGCAGTCTCATTTCGCGCCTCCGTCCACCATGTCCGCGTCCCTCGCGTGTTGCCATGTGACCGTGACTGATCTGGCGACCCCTGTCCAGGAACCTGCTGAGACCTGGATCATCAACTCCGGGGCCACGCATCACATGACGGCATCTCGCGAGGCCTTCAGTATGCTCGGTCCCGTCGGCGATGTCTCCGGTGTTCGGACGGGCTCCGGACAGGTGTTGCCGGTCCGTGGGGTAGGCGTTGTTTGTTTCCGTGGTCCGGCCGGTGATGTCTTTTTGACCAATGTTCTCTTCGTCCCTGGTCTCGAGCTCAGCCTCCTGTCCGTGACTGCTCTTGACCGCATGAGCATGGACGTTGTGCACTCACGTGGTGTTGGCACTGTGTCGTTGCGTCCGTCGGGTCTTTTCGTACTGCACGCCACCGCCTGTGGCAACTTGTGGCATGTTCCCCGCCTCGCTTCTTCCCCTCCCGTCTCCTCCGCGTCGGCTGCGACCGGTCATGTGTTCGTCACCAGCACGCTTTCTCCTCAGCACACCCGCCTCTTGCACCGCCGCCTTTGTCACGCCCACTCTGCCGCAGTAGAGAGCATGCTCCGCACCCAACCGGCCAAGGCCTTGATCCAGAGACCTTCCCTCTCCCATGCCCCACTGAGTGCATTGACTACGCTCAGGGCAAGATGCACCGGTCCACGTACCCCCTCTCTTCCTCATGGTCGTCCGCCCCCCTTGACCTTGTCCACTCGGACGTCATGGACCCTCTCCCCACTGAGTCCGTCGGCGAGCATGGCCGCTATGTCGTCACTCTGACGGACGACTACTCCCGCTACCGTTGGGTCTTCTGCCTTCGGCAGAAGAGCGATGTCGCCCGAACCATTCAGGACTGGCTTGTCCTCGCAAAGCACGAGTGTAGCCGCCCCCTGCGTCGCTTTCGCTCTGATCGCGGTGGCGAGTACCTGGGTGGGGCCACGACCTTTCTCGCCTCTCGCGGTATCCGCCATGAGACGTCTGCGCCCTAAACACCCGCCTAGAACGGCGTCTCCGAGTGGTGGAACCGCACCATGGCCGATGCCATCCGCACCATGCGGGTCGAGTCAAGTCTCTCCGATGGCTTCTACTTTGAGGCCATGGCCTACATGACCTGGGTCTGGAACAGGGTGCCTCACGGTCCCCTTCCCCGCCAGTCCACGCCCTATCAGCACTGGTGCGGTCGGCGCGCTGACCTCCACCCGGCTCGCGTCTGGGGCTGCGTAGCCGTTGTGTGGCTGCCCGCTCCACAGCAGGGTACCAAGCTTGCCCCCCGCGGACGCCCCTGCACCTTTCTCGGTGTGTCTCGTCAGTCCAAGGCCTGGTGCTTCTTGGACCCATCCCGACACTGCATCGTCGAGTCCCGCGATGCCCTCTTTTTTTAGGACATGTTTCCCCGCGACCTCATCCGCTCCGGCTCGTCCGTGTCCCTCCCGTCGCGTGGGGGAGTGGTGAGTCCGTCCTCCGTCCTGTCGCTTCCGGGTGACACATCACCCCGTCCCTCTGAGCTGGTAGACCCGGTCGCGGCCGCTAGCCCCTCCGAGCCAGCTGACCCAGTCGCGTCTACTGTCCCCTCCGGGCCGGCAGCCCCAGTCGCGTCCGCTGGCCCATCCGGGCCGGCAGCCCCAGTTGCGTCCGCTGGCCCATCCGGGCCGGCAACCCCAGTCGCGTCCGCTGGTCCCTCCGAGCCGGCAACCCCGGTAGCGTCCGCTGGCCCATCCGGGCCGGCAGCCCCAGTCGCGTCTGCCGGCTCTTCCGGGTCGGCAACCCCAGTCGCATCTACTGGCCCCTCCGGGCCGGCAACCCCAGTCGCGTCCGCTGGTCCCTCCAGGCCGGTAGTCCCAGCCGCTTACGATGGCCCCCCCGGGCCGACGTCTCCAGTCACGTCCGTTGGCCCCTCCGGGCCAGCAGCCCCAGACGCGTCCACTCGCCCCTCTGGGCCGGCAGCCCTAGCTGCGCCCGTTGGCTCCCCTGGCCAAGCAGCGCCTATTGCGTCTACTGGCTCCTCCGCACCAGCAGCACCGTCTGCCTCCGTCGGCCCGTCGGACTCAGCACCATCCTCTGCTCGACCGCGCTACACACGTGGCCCAGGCGGCAGCCTCCGACCTCGGCCAACTGTGAGCACGCAGACTGTCGCTCCCCGTTCCATTGTGCCTCGACCCCCTGTGGCTCAACGTGTCTCCTCCACTCCCACGGTTGTGAGTGGGGACCCTGGCACAAAGGCTCTCGGCCTGACCACTTCTGCCATTATCGCAGACCTTCACCCGGGCTCTGCATTGGGGTACGCCATGCTTCTTCACGAGCATCGGCATGCTGTCGTGGCCGCACTCGCACGCATCCCACCTGGGGCTCGTGATGCACATGCCCTCTCAGTCCGGTCCACAGCGCGCCCAGAGGACCCTTCCACCCTACGCGAGGCTCGAGCCTCCCCTGAGGCCCCACATTGGGATGCTGCCTGTGCCGAGGAGCTCGCCGCTATCCGACAGCACCACGTATATGACCTCGTCGACCTCCCTCCGGGTCGGAAGGCCATCGGTGCCAAGTGAGTCTTTCGGCGTAAGTGGAAGCCTGACGGATCCTTGGACAACTACAAGGCCCGTCTCACAGCAAAGGGGTTTGCTCGGGTCCCTGGGATCGACTATGACCAGATCTTTGCCATAGTTGGCCGGTTCTCCACTAGCCGGGCATTGTTCAGCCTGGTTGCCCAGCACGGGTGGGAACTGCATCAGATGGACGTGAGCAACGCATTCCTCCATGGCTCATTGGAGGGTGAGGAGCTCTACATGATGCAGCCCCCAGGCTTCGACGATGGCACTGGGAGAGTTTGGTGGCTGCGGAAGGCCCTCTATGGTCTGAAGCAGTCGCCTCGGTGCTGGAACCAGGAGATCAGCAGTACGCTTCTCCGTGGCGGCCTCCAGCGGAGCACCGCTGACCCCGCACTGTTCATCAGCCCGCGAGGTCAGACCTTCGCCGCGGTCCTGGTCTACGTCAACGACCTCCTCATAGCGTCACCAGACGCGACAGCCATCCAGCACGTCAAGGACCTACAGCACGCTGCCTACCAGATGAAGGATCTTGGTTTTGCCCGAGTCTTCCTGGGCATGGAGCTCGAGCATGATCGCTCTCAAGGAGTCTTGCATGTCCACCAGGCTGCCTATGTGCAGACCCTGTCAGCCCGCTTCGCCGAGGACTTGCCCCTCGTGCCCAGCGCTTCCTCACCCATGTCACCCGATGGCCAGGTGAAGTTGAAGAGTCATGACCCAGCTGTTGTGGGGGAGCCAGTTGATGTGACCACGTATCTGCGGGTCATCGGGTCACTGATGTTCCTGGCGACGACGACGCGTCCAGACATCGCGTTCGCCGTTAACCTCCTAGCCCAGTTTTCTCAGGAGCCGCGTCACCTCCACTTTGAGGTCGCGATATGAGTACTGCGCTATGTCGTCTCGACCCCTCGGCGAGACCTCATGTTCCGCCGTCAGCCGTCTGTCGTTGCAGTGGGTTACACCGATAGCGACTGGGCCGGCAGTCCAGACGGTAAGAGTCGCACTGGCTGGATCTTTCTTGTCGGGGGCACAGCTGTGTCCTAGCGCAGCGGCAAGCAGGGGTGCATTGCACGCAGCACTGCTGAGACTGAGTACGTGGCCCTTGGCTCAGGCGCGTGTGAGAGCGTGTGTTTGCGTCGTCTGTTGTCCGAGTTGCGTCAGTCTGTCGCATCCATCACCTTGCATTCTGACAATGAGAGTGCCATGGCCATTGCAGACAATGACGGTGTGCATCACACTCGCACAAAGCACATCAGTGTTGAGTATCACTATGTGCGTTCGTTGTTGCACGACGGCAGCATCAGCATCGTGTGGGTTGAGACAGCACGGCAGCTGGCTGACTTCCTGACCAAGGCACTGAAGCGGGACTTGTTTAAGAAGGCTGTGAGTTCAGTCGGTGTGCGTCCGTGACTTGCTTTCTTCGTCTCTACCTGCACTTCTGCATGTCCTGGGGGAGTCCGTGTGTTGACCGTATCTCTGCCCGCCCATGTGCACTACGCCTGTGAGTCATGGGGGAGTGTTGGTTTTTTTGCGCTCATTCTGCTCTGTTGTGTCCTCCTGGCTTGTGTACATCGACGTGCAGATGACTGACGGCGAGACTCGACGCCGATGGAGTGTCGTCCGGTTGAGCCGACGCACGCTGAGGTCGTCTCGCGGTTTGTTGGAGCCTCCTCTCTCCGGCGACGTGTTCAGCTCCATCGGCAGGCGTCCTCGGCGGTCGCACTGCCGCCAGTCACTGCCGCCGCAGTCGCTGTCTGCATGCGCCCAGCGCGTACTGTCGTGCCTGCGTCGTCATGCACTGCCTAGGGTCCCAGTTGCATGTTGCATGGCCCTGTTTGGCAGCTTAAACCATCGTGGGCACTATCTGGGTTTAGGCTGCCATAACTCCTTGCTACTGTTTTTCTAGCAGATTCTGACCGCACGGCTGCGTTCGCAGCGTCGGTATTATGGTATGGTCCAGTTTTCAGGCAAAACGGACGACGCCCGGGTTCTGGGCTCTCGGCTGCCTGGCAGGCCTCACCGAGAAAACCTGCCAGCCTGAACTGAGCTATTTTCTGATTGGCTGATGAACTGAGTAACAAGCTCTACAGAGCTGGGGGGGGGCTAGAACTTGGAGGGGTCCCTCATTGCTGTTCATTCTTCATTCCTAATCAGTCATTATCAGTTTTCAGCTGCTTTCTGGCGCTAACTCTGGCGCGCGCGTTTCTGAGTAACAAAACCCAGAGCTTCCAGACTTAGACTCTAGAGCAGCAAACTGAGGGGGCAATTGACTTAAGCAACGAGCGTGGAAGCCCGCACGCTGCATCAACAACGCTGCTGCCCCAACCTGCTGCATAGTTTCCTTTTGGCCCAAACCACTCTTTTGGCCGTAACTCTGCGCACACACGTCAGAATGCTACGCCATCTGAACCTAGACGTGCAAAATCAAACGACGGACACTACGACTGGTCACATGCATGCATCCATTGACAGACAGTGAGCGTACAATGCAAAAGCATGCAAACAGGCTTCATGGCCAGTCTGCCGAAAAACGCCTGCAAGATGTAGAAGACACAGCAGAGAGTCCCGGTGGCATCTGGGGCTCTGGTGCAGTGGTCGGCCAGCTCCAAGCTGGTAGTCCGCCGCCTGTTGTCGTGCCGGTGTCACCAGGGCCGCCCGCCTCAGGGATCTGCATGAGTATGGACACGGCCGAGTGGTCACAGTAAACTGTACAGGAACAGCACAAAGCACAACAGCTGCGTCACAGTCTTGAACTAGAGAGCCTCAGTCCAGCTTAATCACCTGCAGTGATGATGTGGGTGTGTGAGTAGATAAAAGAGGGCACTTGCGTGTGTCACAACCATAACCAACAAGAATGCCTTCAGGGTGTCCATCCGGCCGCCAGTCTTCTGTTGTAATTGCTAGTGTGATACTTGACTATCCTGTGGTGTGTGAGGCGGGTGACGGCAACGCATGAGAAGCGCCATGAATGCGGTAAGCTTGCCTTAGAAAACTTCCACACTTCACCAAGACAAGTAACAGGAGGGGGAGCGAGCGAACCTAGAACCGGTGAGCGCTCACCCACCACGAGCGACGAGCTCGAGTGGATGAGCGCCGCCACCCGGGGGTCGAGCCCGACCACTCGGAATTAACCGGTGGTGGCTTCTCACCGATGCACGGTCAGAACCGGCATGGTGGCCCCCTGAGGATCAGCACCCGGGTACTATGCAACTCCCCCACCACATGCAAGGCAAGGCAATATGAAGCAAGGCACGGCAGTAAGAGTGTATGTGCCAAGCATCTACCGCATCAGTGAGAGTCATATAGAGTCAGAGAGATTCATGCAATGGTCTCGGCTGTGCCAACGAGCTCTCCTGGGTCCAGCAGCAGCAGTACATTGATGGCGTCAACGGCTACAACCATGATGGCCACATTGGACGCTTCCCAGGGGGAGACCATTGTCATTTAATCTGTACAGAGTGTGTGCAGAGTGTGAGAGGCAAGAGGGCACAGAGTTGTGAGTGGCCAACGAACTTCAACACTCCCCCATGACCCACAGACAAGCAATCCGTACACACATGAAAGAGTCAGAAGATATGACCACAAAAGATGAGAACCGACAGCACTGACTGTCAGCCGGGATCGTGCTGACTGATGAGACCCACAGAGTGAACAACACCTTTGGAGACATTGCGACTGAGGGCCTTAGTGAGAAAGTCAGCTCTCTGTGATCGTGTGTCCACCCATGCGATGCGAATGACGCCGGCGGCAATGCATTCACGAACAAAGTGGTGCTCAACATTGATGTGCTTGGTGCGTGAGTGGTGCATGCCACTGTTTTCAGCAATAGCTTTTGTGCTTTGGTTTTTGCAGCGTAGAGTGATACAGCGGATGGGAACACGTAGTTGTTGCAGCAGACGGCACAACCAGACAGCTTCACAAGTGCCTGCACCCAATGCTACATTCTCAGCCTCAGCGGTGCTGCGTGCCACACATCCTTGCTTGCCACTTTTCCAGGAGACGGCAGTCCCACCAACTACAAAGATGTACCCCGTGCGACTGCGAGCATCAGAATCATGCGCCCAGTCACTGTCCGTGAAGCCATCGATTACCACTGAGGGCTGTGCACGGAAGCACAGCCCAACACGGGGGGTGGAGAGAACATACCGCACCACTCGCAATGCTGCCTCGAGATGGCGCTCGCGAGGGCACTGAGAGAACTGAGACAGGAAGTTCACGGCAAAGGCCACATCTGCACGTGTGGTCGTAGCAAGGTAGATGAGAGAGCCAATGACACGCAGGTAGTCTGTGACATCAACCGGCTCCCCCAGGCTTGAGAGGTCCTGTGACTTGAGTAGGGACTGGCCAGCTGGGGTCATGGGCGTGGACGCTGTGGGGATAGAGGCGAGGAGTGGCGTGAAGCGCTCCCCCAGGCTGCGTATATACGCAGCCTGATGCACGTGCAAGATGCGACGTGCACGGTCGAGCTCTAGCTCCATGCCTAGAAAGACACGAGCTGGGCCAAGATCCTTCATTTTGTACTCTGCTTGCAGCAGGGACTTGGCGGCTGTCACGGCTGTAGCATCGGGAGAGGCAATGAGGAGATCATCCACGTACACAAGAATGGCTACAAGTGGTTTTGTGGGAGGACCAAGGAACAGTGCCGGGTCAACGACACTTCGCTTGTAGCCACCTTTCTCAAGGGTGGCGTTGATCTCCTGGTTCCAGCACCGTGGGGACTGTTTGAGGACATAGAGGGCCTTGCGCAGGCGCCAAACCCGATTGGTGCCATCAGAGAACCCGGGTGGTTGCACCATGTAGATCTCTTCATCCAACCTGCCATGCAGGAAGGCATTGTTGACGTCCATCTGCTCGAGCTCCCAGTCATGTTGAGCGACTAGACTGAGTAGAGCCCTGGCTGTGGTATATCGACCGACGGGAGCGAAGGTCTCATCAAAATCAACACCAGGAATCTGAGAAAATCCCTTGGCGGTAAGACGAGCCTTGTACCGCTCCACCGTGTNAGTCCGAGGCAGTGCGAGCTGCCTGGACAGTCAGTGGTTCTGGAGGAAGAGGAGAGAGGCCAGCAGCAGCAAAGCACGAGGCAACATAGCCTGCAACAGAGGACGATAAGGCAGAGTGGAACTCTTGTTCGACAAGAGAGTAGCCAAGTGCGGTGCTGGGATGAACGACGGATGCGGATGCGGACAGACCAGAGGTGGTGAGACCAAGGGCACGAAGACCAGGGTCACCGGAAATGACAGGCTGAGTCTGG
Organism: Penium margaritaceum; assembly: GCA_023375785.1. Lineage (NCBI taxonomy): Eukaryota > Viridiplantae > Streptophyta > Zygnematophyceae > Desmidiales > Peniaceae > Penium > Penium margaritaceum. The sequence continues at coordinate 72,048 of SZWC01008953.1, read as the reverse complement.
GAGGGAAGAGCCCTGAGACGCCCTCCGCGCGTGTAGGGTGAGACTGGAGGAATGGACGGAGCACACGCAGAGGCAGGAGGAGTCGCAGAACGAGATGGCGAGGAGGTAAGCGCTGGCTCAACAGGGACAGACGGTGAGGCGGCACTAAGAGGGGAGGTAGAGGACGATGCTGCGGGAGAGGCAGCAGTGGGAATGCCAGGAGCTGGACTAGGAGAGGACATCGGGACAGTGGAGGAAGAAGACACAGGAGAGGGGGACCCGGGCAAGGGAGTGCTCTGCTCAGCAAAGGAGGAGGCAGTGGGGTCCGAGTGACGCACTGAGGGGAGACCAGCAGGCCCGCCAGAGGGCAGACCAACAGGCCCACCAGAGGGCAGAGAACCACCCCCACCCCGAACAGGCGGAGAGAGGGACCCACCAAAGCGAGATGTGTCACGCTCAAACAGGTGCTCAAAGAACAGGGCGTCACGAGACTCGATGACGCGGCAACGGGAAGGGTCCCAGAAGCGCCACGCCTTCGAGAAGGGGGAGATACCAAGGAAGATGCACAAACGACCATGAGGGGACAGTTTGCCATCACGTTGATCAGTCGGCACCCAGACGGAGGCAAGACAGCCCCACACACGGGCAAGGCGAAGATCCGCACGCTAACCAGTCCATCGTTCAAAAGGAGTGACAGTGTGAGGAAGAGGGCCATGAGGGATACGGTTCCAGACCCAAGTCATGTAGGACATGGCCTCAAAAGCAAAGAGTGGGGACTGACCAGACGCAGAGAGCAAGGAGCGAACTCCATCCGCAAGAGTGCGGTTCCAGCGTTCAGACACGCCATTTTGTTGGGGGGTGTACGGAGCGGAGGACTCAAGACGGACACCACGGGATTCAAGGAAGCGGGACGTAGGACCAAAGAACTCACCACCACGGTCACTGCGAAACACGCGCAATGACCGGAGACAAGTCCGCTCGGCCTGGGGGAGCCAGGACTCAATGACGTCAGTGACTTCACTTTTGTGTCGCAGGGCAAACACCCAACGATAGCGAGAAAAGTCATCCGTGAGACACAGGACGTAACGACCAAGGCCCCCAAGGAAGTCATGTGGCAATGGACCCATGACATCAGCATGGACCAGGTCAAGGGGATGAGAGGTAGTGGACTCAGACGTGGAGAAGGGTGAACGGTGCATTTTGCCGCTGGCACAGTCCAGGCAAGTGGAAGAGCAGGGTGGAGAGAAGGTGGCAGGGTCAAGGCCGTGTGCAGGCTAGAGGCGCAGAAGGCGCTGAATGGCAGCAGTGTGAATGTGACAGAGGCGGCGATGCAGGAGCTCAGCATGAGCTGGGGACAGCGAAGGGGCAACATGAACAAATGCAGACGCAGCGGAAGATGGTGAGAAAGTGAGCGGCACACGGAAAAGGCGATCACAACGCACACCACGAAGAACGACATGGCCAGAGGAACGAAGGGAGATAGAGGCAAGGCCGCAGCTGGACGAGAAGTCCATGCCCTGATCGTCAAGGGTGGTGACAGAGAGTAGACTGACTTTAAGATCAGGGACGTACAGAACGTCGGGAAGGTAGACTGTGCCACCAGGCCCAACAAAACGAACAACACCAACACCTTGGACAGGGAGAAGTTGGCCGGACCCAGTGCGTACAGAACGGACAGACTGAAAAGGCCCAAGAGACACAAAGGAAGAACGACAGGAGGTCATATGATGCGTGGCTCCAGAGTCAATGATCCAGAGGCCAGGGGAAGCACGTGTGGAGGGGAGAGCCAAACAGACAGCCACGGTACCACGTGCAGAGGACGACAAGCAAGGACCAAGACGAGAGGGTAACGTGTATGACTGCCAATCCTCAATCCATGCACGATCATCAGGCAGGTCCCCCTGAACAGCCCCAGAGGATGAGCCACGAAGAGTGGCATTGGACTCACAAACAGAAACACGGGACTGGCCACTCACACTCTCACCTCCCTGAGAGCAAAGATGAAGAAGCTCGGCAAGCCGTCGCTCGAGGGCGCGCTCCTCGACCCGGCGATCAGAGCAATCGGAGGAGCGGTCATAGGAGCGGTCTGATGAGCGGTCGGAGTAGTGACCATCGTCCCGTCCCCAATGAGGAGCAGAGTAGTGTGAGGATGGAGGACCGTAGTGGGTATGACCAGACGGTGGGGGGACCCAGCCCCAGGTGCTAGGAGATGGCGGCGGCTGCTGGAGAGGAGCGAGTGTGGTGGCCAGGGCTGAGGAGGAAGAGGAAGAGGAAACAGTCATGGCAGCTACGGCTGATGAGGCTCTGACGCCGGTGCGTTCCCAGTGAGCACGCATGGATGAGGCAAGGCGCGCATCGTCACGCGGAGCGGGGCACTTGGGCGCCGAGTGACCAGTCGCGCCACAGTTCCAGCCGGTAACGTCTGCGACAGAGGTGGCAGAGCCTCTGCTCCCACGACCACCCCCACTCCCTTTACTTTGTCGGCCCCCACCACGGCTGGGGCCGGAGCCACTGCTCCCTCCACGGTTGGAAGCCTGAGTGGAGTAGGCGGCAGCCGGGGAAGAGGAAGTGGTGGAGGACGCTGCAGTAGAAGAGGATGGTGCGGAGGTGATGATAGCTGCAATGGCTACACGATGCATGCGTTTGTTGTGAAGGGCATTCCACCAATCGGTGAGACGTGCAGCAGTGAAGTCAAAGAGAGGACCAATGCCCGGTGGGGCATCAGCAGGGACAGGAGACAATGCAAGGCGCTCAAGCTCAGCCTGAGACACATGGAGATAAAGATCTGATAGCTCGGGAATGAGGCCAGCAACAATGGAAAGGCAGGCCGAGAGGGGACCTGGTGCAACCTTCCCAAGGTCACGTAGGAGCCGCAAACTGCGGGCCCAGTATTCGTCTGCAGTCTCATCCGCTCGCATCTGCAGTGTGTTGAACTGAACAGTGAGAGCACTTTGGGCGGCATGCCCAGTTACTGTCTTGCGGCGGCGGATGAGTGCATAGGCACCGACTGGATCTGCACTTGTGCCTCGGATAGGGTCGGCATTGTACGTGCCGATGTCATCCAGGAGATTTTCCGGTCCGGCATTGATGAGAGCCCGAACAGCACGGGCGGCCTCCGTCGGCTGCGGGACAAAAGGTGCCTTGGCAGGAGAGTAGTACTCCCACAACAACTCACCTTGGACCCACGCACTGAAGCGTGTCTCCTAGGAGGTGAAGGTGAGCTTCGAGGTGAATTGAGGTGGCGGCGTCTCGAAGTCTTTCTGGCACGCTGGTGGGAGAGCCCGAGCTGAGGTCCCCCCAGCTGAAAAAGCAGGGGAGGAGGCGTTGGCAACGCCACCAGCAGGCGGAACAGATGAGTCTGTGGACCCTGATTGGTCTGCAGTGAGAGCTGCAGCAAATACTGGTGCAGCACGGCGACGTTCTATAACCAATGTAGCTACTATGGCAGCTAACTCCTCTTGTGCATCACGCTCACGATCAAGCTCATCCTGTGCCTTTCGGCGCTCGGCCTGTGCTTCACTAAGGGCGGCCTGAAGAGCCTCTAGCTTATCCTCTGGGCCAGGCATGATGAGAAGACGAGGGAATACAAGAGAGGATGATACCACAGGTAGAGAGCATGAAGCAGTAGCCCAAAAAAAAAGAAGGATCTCACCGAGCTAGTGACGAGGCAGCAGGGTGAAGAGGGGAGCCACCACTGTCGCGGCCGAGGAGAAGAGGACAGGCTCCCACCCAGCAGCTGCTACAGTCAGGCACAGAAGGCTGGTGACGGAGGCTCCTGCCACGGCCGCAGATGCAGAGGCGATAAGCACCCCTGTGGTGACGTGAGAGTTGAGCTCGCGTGGAGCTCCAGTAGATGTCAAGACAGCTACTGCTGTGGACGCTCGGATGGAACCGACGGCGGCCGAAGTGGCGTCAGCTGTAGACGATGCAGCAGTGGCTACAGATGCTGCTGCTGCGGTGACCTGTGTGGCAATGTTTGTAGCGGCAGCGGCAAGTAGTGTGAGAGAAGCTGCTGCGTGCGCGTAGGCGTCGGCTGCCCGTCCCACGGCTGTCTGAGTGGGAGCCCTGCAAGCACGGGCTGTGGCAGCAAAAGCAGCTGCAGCCCCTGCAGCTGCGTCAAGGATGGCTCCCGCAAGGCCGATGGAGTCGGTGTGGACCGGGAGCACAGGGATGACGCCTGGAACCTCAGGCACTGGAGGTGGTTCAGAAGATGGAACAGCAGCTGGAGAGGGACTCGCAGTTGAGTTGGCGGTGGAGGCAGCTGTGGAGGGTGCAAATCCGGGTGGAGGTTGCATGGCCGGAGGGCGAGGAGGTGACGGTGGTAAGTCGTCCGCTGTGTAGACTTGGCGGTTGATTTCTTCCTCACGAGCCGCTGCTACTCTCTCTACGTCGTCTCGCCAATAGTTGGCATCCAGCATGCGAAACCAGAGCGGAGTGTCGTCGTCGCGGGGGATAGGAGGGTCGTAGTCTTGAGGGTCCTCACACCCGTGTTCTGCGTAGCGTGCTGCAGTGCGAGTGGAGTCAAGGTCCTCGTCCGGTGGTCCGTCAAGGGGCGGAGAATCCAGGGTGCCTGGTGTGGCTGAAGATGCAACCGCGGGTGAGAGAGGGGAATGTGGCAGGGTCCGCCGAGGAATGCAAGAGATTGCTCTGCGCTGCAGGTTATCAGGCTGCCTGTCCGGCGAGAGGATTGAGAAGGTGAACGGCAAGCAATGAACAGCCGTCAGTAGATAGCAGGCGGCTGCAGTGCAGAGTGCAAGATGAAGCGCAGAGTAAGCAGGAGCAGCCACGAATGGCCGAGGGAAGCAGTGGGTGCTTCAGCATGCAAGAGAGGAGCTGGGGAGAAGGACTCTAGGGGTACAGAGAGCCCGAGAAGGGGATACCCGAGAGTCACGGACGGCCGGGGCAGTCGAGGGTGGCCAAGAGTGGTCACAGGGCCCGTGAAGAGGAGCTCTGAGAGGTTGCAGATGCAACTGAGAACTGGGCGGAGATGTGTAGGAGAAGCCGCCGAGAGCAGTGTTCGCGGAGGGATGACGTGACACCCGCGGTGCCCCAGAGATTCGAGGCAGACAGCGGCGACGGGTGCCAGGTGTGAAGAAAACGGGGCGGAAAGGCAGCAGCACCCAGATGTGCTGCAGACCAATGAGACGGCTGGTGAGAGAACCGGCCGGACTCACGAGAACTGTGGGCCACGCGAAGATTCGAGGGTCCAGGATCGACGAGCGGCGGGAGTGGATCCACGCGGCTCTGATACCAGTAATTGCTAGTGTGATACTTGACTAGCCTGTGGTGTGTGAGGCGGGTGACGGCAACGCATGAGAAGCGCCATGAATGCGGTAAGCTTGCCCTTAGAAAACTTCCACACTTCACCAAGACAAGTAACAGGAGGGGGAGCGAGCGAACCTAGAACCGGTGAGCGCTCACCCACCACGAGCGACGAGCTCGAGTGGATGAGCGCCGCCACCCGGGGGTCGAGCCCGACCACTCGGAATTAACCGGTGGCGGCTTCTCACCGATGCACGGTCAGAACCGGCATGGTGGCCCCCTGAGGATCAGCACCCGNTTGCTAGTGTGATACTTGACTAGCCTGTGGTGTGTGAGGCGGGTGACGGCAACGCATGAGAAGCGCCATGAATGCGGTAAGCTTGCCTTAGAAAACTTCCACACTTCACCAAGACAAGTAACAGGAGGGGGAGCGAGCGAACCTAGAACCGGTGAGCGCTCACCCACCACGAGCGACGAGCTCGAGTGGATGAGCGCCGCCACCCGGGGGTCGAGCCCGACCACTCGGAATTAACCGGTGGCGGCTTCTCACCGATGCACGGTCAGAACCGGCATGGTGGCCCCCTGAGGATCAGCACCCGGGTACTATGCAACTCCCCCACCACATGCAAGGCAAGGCAATATGAAGCAAGGCACGGCAGTAAGAGTGTACGTGCCAAGCATCTACCGCATCAGTGAGAGTCATATAGAGTCAGAGAGATTCATGCAATGGTCTCGGCTGTGCCAACGAGCTCTCCTGGGTCCAGCAGCAGCAGTACATTGATGGCTTCAACGGCTACAACCATGATGGCCACATTGGACGCTTCCCAGGGGGAGACCATTGTCATTTAATCTGTACAGAGTGTGTGCAGAGTGTGAGAGGCAAGAGGGCACAGAGTTGTGAGTGGCCAACGAACTTCAACATCTGCCACCGTAGCCATGTCAGGGATCTACACGTGAATAGACATGAGTCGAGGGGTCACCGTAAGCAGTGTACGACACACACAACAAGCCCGTCCACCGATAAAATCCTGCGTGCTGGAGAAAAACTGCAGGTCCCAGACGGCGTCCAGGACTGTGGGACTGTCGTCGGTTAGCTCCAAGCTTGTAGTCCACCACCCGATGACGCACGGGTGTGGCCTTGGTCCGCATCAGGGATCTGCATGGGCATGGACACGGCCGAGTGGTCACAGTAAACTGTACGGGTCGACAGGAACGTCACAATTCAGAACATAAACCCTATACTGGCTAGCTGGGGCTCAGTTGCATTCTCTTTGCACATTGTTTGCAGCCAGATGTGTTGATGTGTCGTGCTAGTCAGACCCTTGTAGTTGATTTCTGCCCTACTGTGTGGCACCTGCTAGCATGCATTCTATCAAGGGCAACCCCTTCCTCAAATTTCACCCTACTTGTCTATGAATAGAGATGTGAAGGGGAAAAGAAGGGCAGTCGACAAAGAAGGTGAAGGAGAGCACTTCTGGGAAGACAGTTTCAAGAGGGGGGAGGGCATATGGACTGAGACGAACAGAGGGTAGAGACGACCAAGTTGAAAAACTACAATATTTGGTGGAGACAACAATGGTAAGGCGGGGGTGAGATGAAGGGGTAGTATGGATGTACCCAAGGACCCGCGG
>SZWC01008953.1:10434-53159 GCA_023375785.1 Penium margaritaceum | reverse complement strand
CCACGGCCTAGAAGTTGCTTTCGCAGCAGGGGCCCTTGCTGTCGCGGCGGAGGTGGCTGCTGTCGAAGCTGGCTGTCTTGCCTCTCTGCCGGGGCCCGTTTTGCGCGTCAGGATGCTTCTAAGACCGTGTTTGCAGTTGTTTGCCAAGCGAGGGTGTAGAAGCAAAATCTGTGGAGTTTGCAACCCTCATTCGGGTCTCCTAGCGCGTCTCACGTGGTAGACTTGTCGCGGTCGGCTCGACTAGGTCACGCCATTAGACGAGTGTGTGCTAGGGCTGCAGTCGAAAGACGACTGGCTCTGATGCCAGTGTAGAAATCGGTGGAGTACGTCGCGTCGAAAGGGCGAAGCTCTCGGTGTTTCAGTCGCGAATGGTCACGAGTGAGGTCGGCTTTGCCGACGATGCCCGTTTGTCACACGGGTCTCACCGCGTCGCGTCGTCATAGAGCGTAACTACCCCTTTCGAAGCTACGACGTATGTTCATGCACAAAGTTATGATTATATCACAATCGTATCCGTTGTGACACCCACTTCATTTCGTGCTCTCCTTCCTTTTAGTTGAGAGTCTGTTTTGTACAATTTCTTCCCGTCGGTAAAATAATCTATAGGTTTTTATAAAAATCTCTCACGTGCTTCTAAACATCGGTGTCTATGATGCATCTCTTTATAAAAAGATGCATCGCGACATCTCATATGCGTTTTTGGGTCTTTCTCCTCGCGGAAGTCAGAATGCGACCTCAGGACCCCTTTTGTCTTTTGTAACTGCCACATGGATCCAAACTTGACCGTGCCAGCTGGCATGGTCAAAGTTTGGCAAGCAGTTTCGACCTAAATTTGCGAAAACGTCAAAACGTTTTCGCTCTACACCTAATCTCTTAACTCCTTCCTCCCCGTCACAGTTTCTCCTTTGGCTCTGTCCCTCTGTAACAAACGGACAGGAAGCTTGGCCATTGGGCCAAACCCGCGGTAGTTGAGGGTCTCTGACCCTCAACTCATCCCATCCGTCGCCCACAGGCCAGGACCCACGTTCGAGCCACGTGGCACACCTCGCGCTACATTCCTCCCACACAGGAATGGACCCGCCCTCGGTGTCCACAATGGGTGTCGAACCCCGGCGCTCTGATACCAAATGTAACAAACGGATGGGAAGCTTGGCCCATTGGGCCAAAACCGCGGTAGTTGAGGGTCTCCGACCCTCAACTCATCCCATCCGTCGCCCACAGGCCAGGACCCACGTTCGAGCCACATGGCACACCTTGTGCTACACCCTCTGTCTTAGAGTAAACCAAAACGCAGCCCAAAATTATACAATCCCAACATCGTCCTCTGGTTCCTGTCCTTTGTCCCAGTTCCCCCTCCACACACTCATACTGCTAGTACAATGCTCGTAAATTATTCATATCTAGAAGCAGATAAGTCGGATATGTCCGGCACTCCCTACAACTAAATCAAACAACCATACTGTGGATAATCATTGTCCCCTCTATTCCTTGCACAGTCCCTGGATCCCCCTATCCCATGTAGTACTCGGTTTAAAGCAAAGGCTTGTCTAAAAGAAGACCAGATTTTTCTTTCTCCACCCTAATTCTACGTTCTCTCTCTCATCCCAAAAATCTCCTGGTGTCTCTCCCACCATTGCTTCCCTCAAAACTTTCCGTCCCATACTTTCAAAGTCTTTTCGGAACAAGTCGCCAACAATGGTCACATAATGTTTAAAGTCTCAATGATGCTTAGCCTCTACATCTACCAGTCACTATTCTAACTATAACTTCAGAATCCAAGAAAACTCATTTTTCACACAATGAGCTCTTGCCTCTGTGTGGAACAACGTCTAGTCTCCATGGAACCCCATCCCTCCCCCCTTATGTCCTCTACTACTGACACAGTACTCCCTTCGAAACCTACCCCTTCAAACTTGTGCTCCCCTAAACCCCCCTACCACACCTTTTAGCTCCTCATAGGTACCAGCTCCCCTACTCAACAAGCTGATTTTGCAGTCCCAACATCTCAACAAAACCCTCAACTCCAAATGGCTATGCTCCCTACTCTCCCCCTCCTTGCCCTTCCCCTTCTCAAACCTCTCCAGTCTCCATCTACTACAGAAGAACAGGCCTTGCCAATCAACTCCAGAAAAAAGGAAAGGTCCACACCAACTTCACTGGTCAAACAGGAAGAGGTCTAAACGTACCCCTATCAACAATGCCCCACATGCATCAATGCCCCAAGACCCTAAATCTAAACGCAAATGGGTCAACGCAACAAGTCTAGCAACCCAAAAGAGCACAACTTAAGCAAAACTAGCCTGCCACATGAACAAATTTCTATGGATTTATTAAACATCAATGGCATCACAATTGATGTTAAATACCCCATCTTCTAGCCCTCTTAGACCTCCACAAACCAAGAGTAGTGTGCATTATATATTCACACGTGGACACCCTGGAAAAATCCACCCTTCTGGAGAAGCGCCTCAAAAAGTGGAAAGTCATGACCACCCTATCACACTCTCCTCCCATGGGTGGGCCTTTCTTTCTCTGTAACTCCAGAAAGGTTGAAGTCCTCAGGTATAACCAATCAAATGTCTGTAGGATTGCTCAACATACCTTTTCCTTTCAGAAGCTAAGCTCCACAATCACCGCTGTTTATGCTCCCCAAAACTATAAAGATAGAAAGGCATCGTGGCCCTCTGTACTTGACTTCCTACCCTCCTCATCAAGACATGTCCTCTTGGGATATTTCAATACTACTCTCTGGGATATGGACAGACTCCCAAAGACAAAGTCCAAAGATGCTCCAGCTCTGTTGAACATACTAAATGACTACATGTTGAAAAAACTAGAACTACGTTTTTCCTTGTGTGTACCCAATGGCAAAAGAAAAAGGGGCAAGACGGAGGGCCAGGGAGGCGCCACTCTCTCCCCTGACCCTCTGCACTATCTACTTTACTCTACCCTACCTTATCCTGCTAGGATCAGGAGGGAGGGTAATCCCACGCCTCGCCCTGTCTACTTGGTACCTGTTGTTCGAGAGACTATGTATTAGCGACACATTATAACATGAGGTTTATTGCACTTTTGTGCTGAGTGGGCTATAGCAAGGAGGGGAGGCGAGAAGAGGAGCTGACGTGGACAACAGGAGTAAGGTGTCCAGGCAGAGTGCAAAGGATGCCGGACACCCACCGGACTACTTTCGATGATGGATATGTCGACCCATTATAAATAAAGTAATCTATGGTTGACGACCTCCGAAGAAAAGAAGATCCATGGCCTACGACAAAGAGATAACTAAAGGAGGACTGCCAAATGAGGGGAGGGCGTGCGAGCAAGCCAGCAACGCAGTGTGACCGCACCCCAAGGCGAGCGCAGTCGTCTCACGCCGGCAGACTGTCGTCTCCTACGGTGGATCACACAGGGTGTTCCAGCACAAGCGAAGACGGAGGCCAAACCAAGACCCGTACTATATTAGCTAGATGCAGGACTAGTTGTAGTTTTTTAATATGCTCGGTTGTATTTCAGCTCATAACCAGATTCTCCTCTCTCGTGTCACTGGATAGCACTTTTGGTGTCATCATCAAATGACTAGTTTCGAGTGCTGAAAAACTGTTGCTGGTTCCAATTGTCAAGGACTTGTTCAAGATGGCATTCTAAGTTCTAAACTTTTTCACTTGCTATCAGAGCAGGTGTGCCATACTCTTGAATCAACCTTGAACAGATCTGGTTTTCTGAGAGCATTAGACGGTGTGAGCAGAAGCAGAACAGAAGTAGCGGCGTTAGCCGCATTTGTGATCCAACTGGCCACCATGGCGGGTGGATCAATGGGAGATCATTTAAAGGTTGAAGTATTTGGCGGGGGACAAGTACCATGAGTTCTCATTTAACATGCGGATGGTGTTCTTGGCCAACGGTTTACGGGGGGTTGTTTCAGATCCGCCAATCGAAGTGCTACCTCGAAATCCAACACTTGAACAAGCAGCAACATGGAAGCGGAAGGAGGAGCAGGCGTTTGCATTTCTCACCCTGCAAGTGACTGAAGGCTAGAATTATTGATACGAGATACAAATCATGACTTCAATCCAAGGATTGCTTGGATGCGACTCAAAGATTGATATGAAAAGAATTAGCGAACAAGAAAAGATGGCCCTGCTTAACAAGTTCTATTCTCTCAAGATGGAGGAAAATACCAGGATTGATGATCATGTTGCCCATCCGAAAGCTCTTTTACAACGCATCGCCCTCATGGGATAGGCTATTCCGAAATCACAAGTTGTTCACAAACTGTTGGGAAGTCTACCAGAGTGCTTTAATTGCACTGTTGAACATCTCCTGATCTCTCAATAACAAGGACTGGCAATGGACAGAGAGATGCAGTAGCAGGCAACGAGGATTTAGCAACAGCAACAATAGCTATTACTACATGAAAACAATGCACGTGCAGCACAGGGAGGACAAGGCGGAGGCCAACAAGAACGTATTCCACAGCAACCACTGGTACCTCTTCCATCTTTCACACTTACTCTGGAGAGAGTGTGCGATTCCATATTCCAAGCAGAAGAAAAATTCATCACAGAAAGCGGTGGCCCTAGATCCGCGCTGAACTCTAGATTCCAAAAAGGAGGCCAAAAACGTAGTTTCTCTGGCCAACATGTTTCAACTGGTGGAACAGGATATGGACAAGGCAGACTAGCCACCATGAGCACAATAGTCCATCAAGATGAAGGCACAACACCAAGACAACGCTCTTCACACCAGAATGCCCCTTTTGGATCTCCAGAAAATCGGCACAAAGCCATGGCAAACGTACAATGTTGGAACTGCGACAATCTTGGGCATGTCAACCATTTTGGCCCCAAAAGAACAAGGTTCAGACCACAACCTCAGTAGGCAATGATCGTTAAGGACACATTCAGCCAAGGTTTGCCACCTTCTTCACCACTAGCTGTAACATTACTGACTCCAATGTCATACGTGTTATTGAACGACTCTCTTGATCAGCCAATGGCATCTCTAGGTTCTTCTTCTCGATTTATGTCATCAGGAAAACTCGCCCTTGAGGAAGTGGCATTTTGTACCATTCAAAGTGTATTTCTATTTGCAGTTGAAGTATTGGCGTGGATCATTGATTCAGGTTGTACCACGCATATGACCAGCAACAAATCCTGGTTCACAATCCTCGTCCCAATCAACCCACCAAAGGCTGTGAAACTTGGCGATGGACGCATCATCCCTACCATAGGAAATGGAACAGTGTGCATCAACATCATGCTCAAAGGTCGCACGGTGACTAGACTCCTTCATGACGTGTTATTTGTACCAGATCTATCAGCAAATCTCCTGTCAATGACCAAGCTCAACACCAAGAAACTCATAGTAATATTTGATCTTGACAAGAGCTGCAACATCTACACCGCCACTGGCGATCTTTCAACCACCCCCAGCAGAAGAGGGAACTTGACTATTTTGCACACTGTTGATGGCAATCCTCACATCACTCGGCCTGAATTGGCTTTTGCAACAGCCAGTGATGGAACTGCGGCTCCGATATCATACCCCGCCTCCAATCAGAGCCTACCAGAACTTTGGCACAGAAGACTTGGACATGTTCGCTACTCCACTCTGTCCAACATGGTCCACGAGAAGATAGCACACTCTCTTCCTGTTACACTCTCTACTCCAGCAGCTGGTCATGTCTGTGAAGGATGCCTTGCTGGGAAAGAGAGTCCAGCACCTTTCGAGGATCATCCTTCTCATCGTAGTACCAACCACCTTCAGCTCATAAACATGGACCTGTGTCACATTCTGACTGGATCAATCTCAAGCAAACACTACTTCCTGGTTTTGATCAATGATGAGACTCACAACACATGGGTTCATGTTTTACGGAAAGAAGTCTTGAGGCAGCTGACATCATTATCTCCTGGACTAAGCTGCTTGATAATGAGACCGATGTCACAATCAAATGGTTCAGGTCCGACAACGGCACAGAGTTTTTGAGTACCACTATCAGCACCTTCTGCAAGTCCAAGGGTATCAAGCAAGAAACTATAGTTCCTCTCACCCCGTAGCATAATGGCCATGCAGAAAGGATGAACCGCACTCTCCTGGACAAAGCCAGAGCCATGCTACATGATGCTCATCTGCCGCACACCTTTTGGGCCGAGGCAATCAACACAGCAGCACACATTCATAACCTTCTACCTTGCCGTCAGCTTGTATACTCTGTCTCATCTTTTCAGGCATGGACTAGACATCGACCTGATGTCAGCTACCTGCGTGTTTTTGGCTGCACCAGCCTTGCCTGGGTTCATCCCTCCCATCGCGAAAAAGTGGATCCGAATTTGCACAAATGGATCCTTGTTGGGTATGAAGTGGCTAGTCAGGCCTACCGACTCTATGATCATGCAACTAAGACCATCTTCCGCAGTCGCAGCGTTCAGTTTGATGAACAACTTGGCACTCATCCTCTAGCAACTGCTTCCTCTACTACAACTATAGATTTTCAAACCATTCAGCTTGATGATGAGGCGCCTCCGGAAGACTTTCAGAAGGTCCAGGTCAACCTTGAACTATATGAACACGATGGCGTGATTCCTCCAGTCATGCCGCACCTTCTGGCCGCGAACCATGCACCTATTCAATACCTCAATCCCCGCCTCCCTTGTGCCTGGCAGCCTGATCAGCCACCACGACGCTCTTCCCATCTCGCCGGTCTTGTAGGCGTTGCTGAACTTCTATCCACACCTGTGGCTTCCCCTGATATTCCTGAGGTTACCCTTGTCACTCAGGTCGTTGATCTTGGCAGCTTCAAGGACGCACTCTCCCAACCTGAAGCTGCTGAGTGGCATGCTACCGCCGTCGACGAACATGAACAACTACTCAAACAGCACACATGGGACCTCGTTGTGCCTCCACCTGGAGCACCCATTGTCACGTGAAAATGGGTGTTAAAGACAAGATTGGATGCTGCAGGGGAGCGTTGCCGCTACAAGGCTCGTCTGGTTGCATGCGGCTACAGTCAGATCTAAGGCGTCAATGACAATGATACATTTGCGCCGGTGGCCAAATATTCCTCCATCCATGTGATCATGGCACTTGCTGCTAGCCAGGGCTGGGATGTGCACCAGATGGACGTGAAGTTTGCATTCCTCAACGACGACTTGGAAGAAGAGGTTTACATGTCTCAGTCTGAGGGCTCTACGCAACCAGGGGAGGAGAATTCGGTCTGCAGGTTGCGCAGAGCCCTTTACGGCCTCAAGCAGGCACCACGCCAGTGGATTAAAAAGATTCACGAGTTCTTTGTCTAGCGCAGCCTACACAGTTGCATTCTGATCATTCCCTCTACTACAACGCCACTTTTGGTGTGATCCTCGATGTGGATGATCTCATCCTGTTTGGTATCAACATGCCTGTGATCACATCTTTCAAGCGGGCACTGTCGTCCACCTTTCAGATGACCGACATGGGTGTTCTGACCTACTATCTTGGGATTCAAGTCAGTCGGATCGACTCGCAGATCTTCCTCTCTCAGGATTCCTACGTGAAGCGGATGGCAACCAAGTTTGGCCTGGATGCTCCCCGGCCTACAGCGACACCTCTTACCTTGGATCATGGTCTGACTACTCTTGCAACTCCTGAAATGCTGGCTGATGCACAAGAGGCGCGCATCTACCCCAGCCTGGTGGGGTCTCTCATGTATGCTTCTGTTGGGATACGCCTAGACATCTCCTACACTGTCGGACTGCTGAGTCATGGTATAAAGGACCAACCACGGCTCACGTGATCCAAGCCGAGCGCTGCATCAAATGCCTACGTTGCTCCTCCACCATGAAAATCCACTACAAACCAGGTGGTAGTGTCACTCTCAATGGATATTGTGATGCAGAGTTATCAGGTGACAAGGCTACAAGCAAGTAAACCTTTGGTTACGTGTTTCTACTCGTTGGTGGTCCATTGAGCTGGAGATCAAAGAAGCAGTCGGTGGTCACCCTATCATCTACAGAGGCAAAATACATCGCAGCCAGCGAGGCAACACGCAAGGCCGTTTGACTGCGGATGTTGTTGGGAGAACTCGGCTTTGGTCGGCTCGAGCCTACCACTCTGCACTGTGACAACCAGGGAACCATCGCGATGATCGATGATCCTGTGTTGCATGACCGCACAAAGCATGTAAAGCGGCAATATCACTATGTGCAAGATGCAGTAGCAAATGGCAAAGTAACCCTTGCATTCGTTGGGACCAAGGCACGGTTGGCTGTTGTCTTCACTAAGCCTCTGGACCGCAAGGAACATGATGTCCTGGTTGCAAGCATGGGAATGAGCATGTGAGGATGACCTTGTAACTCAGATCCCCAATGCGAGCGGAAACTGAGAGAATGAGCATATCATGATTCGCATTGTACGACCCACATGCATATCACTTGCTCAGTCAACACTAAAAAATAAACTAGAAAACAAGCAAGTGAGGAAGAGTGGAGTGAAGCGATGACCTTACTTTGTAACATGGCCCACTCAATGTGAAGATCGGACCATGCGTGAGGAAGAGTGATGAGAATTCAAAAACAAGAGGGGCTCATACATGAGGGGAGGTGCAGATATAGACCTTTTTTCATTGATTTTCTTGCTCTTTCGTTCTCCATACACTGACTAGGATTGGAACACAAGGGGAGGGAATGTTGGAAAAACTAGAATTACGGTTTTCCCTGTGTGCATCCAATGGCAAAAGAAAAAGGGGCAAGACGGAGGGCCAGGGGAGAGGCGCCACTCTCTCCCCTAACCCCCTGTCCTGCCTACTCTACTCTACCCTACCCTATCATGCTGGGATCAGGAGAGAGGGTAATCCCATGCCTCGCCCTATCCACTTGGTACTTGTTGTTCGGGAAACTATAGATGAGCGACAGAATAAAACATGAGGTTTATTGCACTTCCGTGCTGAGTGGGCTGGAGCGAGGGGGGGAGGCGAGAAGAGGAGGTGACGTGGAAATCTAGAGCAAGGTGTCCAGGTAGAGTGCAAAGGATGCCGGACACCCACCGGACCACTTTCGATGATGGGTCTATCGATCCATTATAGATAAGTAATCTACGGTTGACGACCTCCAAAGAAAAGAAGATCCACGGCCTACGACAAAGAGATAACTAAAGGAGCATCGCCAAATGAGGGGAGGCTGTGCGAGCGAGCCAGCGGTGTAGTGTGACAGCACCCCAAGGCGAGCACAACCGTCTCACGCCGGCAGACTGCCGTCCCGCACTATGGATGACACAGGGTGTTCCGGCACAAGCAAAGACAGAGGCCGAACCAAGACCCAGACTATATTAGCTGGATGCGAGACTAGTTGTAAATTTTTAATCTGTTTAGTTGTATTTCTGCTCATAACCAGATTCTCCTCTCTGGTGTCACTGGGTAGCACTTTTGGTGTCATCATCAGATGACTGGTTTTGAGTACTTAACATTTGTGGCTGGTTCCATCTGTCAAGGCCTTGTTCAATATGGCATTCTAATATCTATATTCTTTCACTGCAACCTCACAGACTCTTAGAGGAATTTTGACCCATCATCCATTACCTAATGTATCACTCTGCAGCACACAAGACTTAATCAAGAATTGATCATATGTACCATGGTGCCGGTTAGAACAGGCATGACAAAACCTACTCACACATCGCAATGTCATCTTCTATCTCTGACCACATAGCCGCTCCCCTTCTTGGAATAATGCACAGCTCAACACAAGCCATGGGAAAAGGGCTTTGGAAAGGGTGAAATAGCTGAGATACCCATAAAACGCAAAGTGTGACTCCCATCCGCCCGTCCTTCGGAAGAAAAGTAACGATTTGTCCATGGTTCGGAAGAAAAGCAACCATTCACCCACCTTGCGTTACAAAAGCAACCACCCGCCGAGCCTCTGCAACAAAATCAAGTAGCCGCCCACCCCTTTCTTCATGCTGGATCACAGCATGAGTTTTGAATCTGAAATGGAAAAAGGTGAAATGGTGCATTCGTCTGAGACATAGTGAATGACAAAATCCATGTCATGCATCAATTCTACATGGCATGTGGCAGGAACATGACATTTGTTTTAGCGTTTATGGGTTCTTAAAGTAGTTTCTGTGTAAGGTTGGCATGTGCGTTATATCGTGTACTACATTGTGATATGCGTTGTTTTTTGTGCGACATTGTCATATGCGTTGTTTTTTGTGCAGCATTATCACATGCGTTATTTTTTGTGCTACATTGGCAGCTATATAGTTTCGAAAACTGGGTATACGTCAATTGAACCCTTTGGACAATGAAGTCCTCCCTACTATAGCGCCCCCGTGAGGAAGAATTTATCCAAACAAACTACTCTCCACGATGGGAGAATCCCATCAAGGCCATCAAAACCAATCTGAAGTCCTATAGTGTCAAAGAACATAAAACGAAACTAGAAACAGTATAGCGATGGAGGAACAACTTCTCCAAGCCCAGCAGGCAAAATGCAAAAATCCGAATGACATACAGACCTGTACAAAGATACGACGTCTTGAAAACTCTCTAGCCATGTACGCTATATCAACCGAACTACATCTTCATAATGTAACCCACCTAAACTACTTTGATGGACTCAAGATCCTGCCCAAGTCCCTCTCAAGTTTCACCAAAGCAAGAAAACAAGCTATGGCCATAGCAACCCTAAGAGCTAAGGACAACGTGGTCACAAGTGACTTAAAAGCCATGCAACTTGTGGTCTCTAATTTCTGCCTTGAACTATGCTCTCCACCACAGGCCACTAAGCCAAGACCAAACCTCACAGCTCTCCCACAGGTACCATCAAAACTCTACACGGATTTAGGTAGCCCCATCACTTTAGAAGAATTCAGGGATGCCATCAAAACATCCCCAAAGTGTAAATGTCCCGGCCCAGGCGGTCTACCAAGCGAATTCTATCATGCAAACCCCCATGACATATTTCAACGGCTGTAGACACTCTTTAATGAGTTTTTAGCTAACCCAAGTAGCAATCCAACCTTCACAAACTCAGTGACATGCCTCCTCTTAAAAAAGGAGACCACACGGACATCGGGAACTACATACCTATCTCTCTTCTTAATGCAGGCTACAAAATTCTAGCCAAAATCCTAGCCGAGCGTCTCAAAATTCTTCTCCCACACATGATTAGCCCGGAACAAACTGGGTTTGTACATGGGAGGAACATCAACGACACTCTTTCATGCATTTTTGATCTTCAACACTGGGCACAACGTTCTAATGGTGATCTCACTTTCGTGCTTGCAGACTTAAAAAAAAGCCTATGATATGCTAAAACCGTGTCCATCTATATGAAACCATGCAAGCCATGGGCTCCCAACCGATTTTGGTTTATTGGATTCGTGCCATACTGACAAACACAAAACTAGTTTTCTTGTCAGCAGTCATGAATCGAGCCAAATAACCACGTGGACTGGAGTCCGTCAAGGTTGCCCGATCGCCCCCTTGCTCTTTGTTATGGGCATGGAACCACTTAACCAAATGATTCGCTCGCGGATATCTAAACCTACATGAACACGTCATCCCATACCCACCTTGGGTGCTTACGCCGATGACACAACTATTTTTGTATAAGTCCAGGAGGCACTCGATGCTGCCTCCAATGTCCTCAACAAATGCATGATTTTGACATGGCTTAAGGCCAATGCATCCAAAACCTTCATACTGCTAGCCGGTCCGGACACTCCCCGCTGGCTCAGCACCACATATCCCAGCATAGAACAACCTCAACATGTCCTAGGCTTCAATCTAGGTTTCCACACAAGACCAACTCCAGCAAACCATTGAAATTTGGATAAAGCAACATTTTCCACTCCTAACCAAACGCACCATCATAAATGGTTACCCCTCCTCCAAATTCCTATACAAATGAGACATGTGCCCCCCTCCACCGGAGAACCTCCCACAAATAGAAAACTTGTTGTACAACTTCCTCTCGGTGGCCAAAAAAGATGGTAAGTTACGTTTTGTTAACAAGAATTTAGCAATCACCCCACAAAACAGGACGGACTTGGAGTAATCTGCCCCCAAATGGCCGTCCGTGCACAAGGAGCATTCAGAGTGTATAAAATACTCTCTCCCAACATATAACAATGGAAAGTTGTGGCATGTCTGTCGAACAGTTTTAAAAAGGGACATTTCTTCTTATCCCACCTGGCAATTCTCAACGACAAACAGATTCAACACTCTCGCTGGTACACTAACCTCAAACACTTTCTCGATATAGACCCAGAATTAAACCCCCATCTCTTCACATAAATGAACTTCTTGAAGAATAACTAGCCTTAAAAAGACACCTCCTAAACTCGGCAGGGAAACCGTTTGGAGTTGACCATAGGGAGTTTTCCCCATATGACAAAGAAATCCAAGTCAAACATCTCTTCCCAAAAATCGCTGCTCAACTCACCATGCACTTCCATCCTTTAGATCTATCCAAATTATTAGAGCAGAAAAAAACGGTTCCAAGCAAAATCCGTAGTCAACTACCTCGAACCTGGAAAACCAATATTCTTGATGACAAAGAGGATGGGACAGAAATTTTTCAATACTGGTGTATAACGTCTTACACAGAGAAGCCCCCACACTTCCTCTACAAGATCACAAAAACAAATAGTGGTTGTATCACAAAGGCACTAAAAGTCCACAATGATCCAAGCATCATAGAGACGACCTTCGAAGAAAGAATTCACCACAACATCCGATACTTCACACATCTCCATGCGGAGGATAACAGATTTATTGGTTATGCCAATAACATCTTCTAACCATCGTGGAGACTTACAACTAAGACCCGGGAACTAATGAAGGCATATGACACACTCCTCTAAAAAGTGTTGAAACCACTCGAATACACGGATTAATGGCAACATGAAAATCAATTAGAAGTCCTAACCTACACCGAAACATCAGCCACCACAATAGCAACAAGCGCACTAGTTTCTGCAGACTATCTTGCGCCTGGAAAAAAACGATAGAACTCTCAAAATCCTGCTACGCTGCCTTCAACTTCGCCAAACAACTAAATTCTTTCCATTGCCTTTCGCTAACATATGCCCCCTCTGTCAGTTTTTCCATGAGACAATCTGCCATGCCTTCCACCAATGTGCGCGAATTCAGAAAATAGCACAAAACTCGTAACAAGCCTCTTTCATATCTGCTCTACACAATCACACTCTCCCTTTGTCCTTACACTCTCACCCACGATTCTACATCTGAAGAATTCTCCAAGCGTCCTTCTTCTCAAAATTATGGTCGTATAGATGTAAAATCTCAACGGAAAACCAAAAAAGCTTTCGTGATCCAACCGCTTATCTCGTGAACAAAATCCTATGCTCCTTTGTGCAGCACATCAACACCTATTTACGTCGCATAACAAAAAACAAAATAAGAAACTTCACACTTCGGACGGCCTTTCGGGAAGGTGGTCGAAATAGTCATAACCTCTTGGAACACAACCCCGGAGGTCGTGGAAGGTGGCCAAAATGTCATCAGCCGATCGGCGTAAAGATACTAAGGTCAACGCGCAATGGGCCACGAGTCAATGAAAAAATGGCTTACTCATGGATTTCAGGAACTTGTGTGCGGCAGGGACACAATACTACCCCCTCTTTCGATTTTGTTACAAACCAGATGTACACGAGTCCTTGATCTTTCCGAGTGGGCATTTTTGTCATTACACAAATAACCCACTACGTAGTAAGACCCCAATGTTCACCTCGATGGTCAAGGGCAATCTAGCCAACTGCCCTTTCCCTCTAGCGATCCGTGTTGAACTTTCTTACAACTTCAACCACATTTGAGAATCAACGACAGAAGTGTCACGTCCTTTTTGCCGAGTTCTCAACGCATTGAGAATCATTAAAATTTATAGACATGCGTCTCGCATCTTCGCCTTCGATCTTCAAAGCCCCCCGATTCCTTAACAGAGCTTCCTGATCAGACCACTCACAACGCGACTCACGTGTGGCTCGACCATCGACTCAACGATCCCAACTATGTCTCATTTTAAACTCGACACTTGTATACACGTGTTTGATAATTTCGACACTTGTAATCGAGGTGTCCCGAATTCCCAAAAGTGTTATGCCTCACAAGTTTTGAATGTTCACTGTCTTCGCTCCGTTGGGCATAGAAATTACTATCAGAGCACAGCGGTGCTGTAGAGGCATTTGACTTCTTTACACATCCAAAGGACCACCTCGGACAAGCCGTCAGCGCATTTTACACGTCAATACTTCACAGACTGTGACTACAACATAATGCGATTGAGCGCATCAAATGACCAATAGCATTTCTTTGGTGACGACTTCGGCGATAGAGGACCAGGACGTGCCCATACATGCTAACCCTAAAGCGGCAGCGAACACTGGTGTGGCAGGCTATGTGGCAGCCGGATCAACCCCTACGGCTCCGACGACCAACCCAGTCATGCATCCAACGCTGGTAAACGAACCCCCCCTTTCGATAGCCTCAACGCCGCCAACAGGAACAACAGGCGGCACCGGACGACAATTCATAGATCAACAAGGAATCAGTAAACTGTATCAGCTCAGATTTCTAAGCAGCGAGTTGGGGCAACAGCATTGTTGATGCAACGTGTAGGCATCCATGCTCGGTTTTCAGTCAGCTGCCCCCTCAATCTGCTGCTCTAGAATCCAAGTCTAAGTGTTCTGGGTTTGATACTAAGAAATGCGCGCGCCAGTGTTAGCGCCAAAAAGGAGTAAAGAACTGGGAATAACTGAATAAGGATCAATCATGAGACACAATGGTAGACCCCTCCAGGAACTAGCCTCCCCCAGCTCTGTCAAGCTTATTACTTAGTTCACCAGCCAATCAGAAAATAACTCTGTTTTCAGGCGGGCAGGTTTTCTCGGTGAGCCCTGCCTGACGGCCGACAGCCCAAAACCTGGGCGTCATCCGTTTTGCCTGAAACTTAGACCATACCATGATACCAACACGGTAAAAATCAGCTAGAAAAACACCAGTGAGGAGTTATGGCTACACAAATCTAGGCAGCGCCTACACTAGTCCCTTCTGACAATAGTGTCGTGCTAGCATGAGATTTGGATCCTAAGTAGAGCAGGACGCTATAGATGCAACGGTATAGTCAGATCCAGCAGTAGACGCATGCAGACAGCATCCGCAATGGTAGTGACTGCCGACGGCCCGACCGCCGAGGAGGCCTACTAATGGAGCAGAGCACGTCACCGGAAGGGAGGAGGCTCCGGCAAACTGTGTGTAGTCCTCAGGTTGCAATGGCTCCACCGAACGACACTGGAGGAGCGTCGAGGCTCGTCGTCAATCATCTACACGCTGATCTACACAAGCCAGGAGGACACTGTAAAGCACAATGAAAGATGTGAGGAAAAACCAACACTCCCCATTACTCACAGGCGTAGTGCACATGGGCGGTCAGTGACACATTCAACAGACAGAGTCCCCCAGGGCACAGAGAGACACAGGTAGGAACAAAGAGTGCAACTCGCGTACGCACACTGACTGAACTCACAGCCTTCTTGAACAAGTTGTGCTTCAGTGCTTTGTTCAAGAAGTAGTGAGTAGTCATGTTGTCTCAACCCACACAATGTCGATGCTGCCGTCATGCAACAACGAGCGCATATAGTGGTATTCAATATTGATGTGCTTTGTGTGTGTGATGCACACCGTCATTGTCGACGATAGTCATAACACTCTCATTATCACAATACAACGTGATGGATGCGACGGACTGACGCAACTCAGACAACAGACAACGCAACCACATGCTCCCACATGCGCCAACGCGATGGATGCCAAGTACTCAGCCTCAGCAGTGCTACGTGCAATGCATCCCTACTTGCCATTGTGCTAGGACACAGCCGTGCCGCCAACCAGAAAGATCCAGTGTGTGCGAATCTTGCCGTCCGGACTGCCGGCCCAGTCATTGTCGGCGTAGCCCACCATGACCACAGACGGCTGCCAACACAACATGAGACCTCGCCGTGGAGTTGATACAACATAGCGCAATACTCTGATTGTGACCTCAAAGTGGAGGTGATGCGGCTCTTGAGAGAACAGAGCCAGGAGGTTGATGGCAAATGCAATAGCTGGGTGTGTAGTCGTCGCCAAGAACATCAATGACCTGATGACTCGTAGATACGTCGTCACGTCAACTGGCTCCCCCACAAGGGTTGGATGAGAGGTCTTCAACTTCACTTAACCATCCGGTGACATGGCTGAGGACGCACTCGGTACAAGGGATAGGTCCTCGGTAAAGCGAGTGGATAAAGTCTGTACACAGGCAGCCTGGTGGACGTGTAGTATGCCCTAGGAGTGATCATGCTCTAGCTCCATGCCTAGGAAAGTTTGGGCAAAGCCAAGATCCTTCATCTGGTAGGAGGTGTGCAGCAGGTCCTTGCCATGCTGGATGGTATCCATGTCTGGCGACGTAATGAGGAGATCGTTGACATAGGCCACAACAGCGACGAAGGTCTGGCCTCGCGGGCTGGTGAACAGTGCGGGGCCAGCAGTGCTACGTAGGAGGTTGTTGCGGAGGAGCGTGTGACAAGTCTCCTTGTTCCAGCACCGAGGCAACAACTTCAGGCCATAGAGGGCCTTCTGTAGCCGCCAGACCTTTCCGGTGCCGTCGTTGAATCCCGGAGGCTGCACCATGCAGAGCTCCTCTCCCTCCAGTGAGCCATGAAGGAAAACGTTGCTCACGTCCATGTGATGCAGGTCCCACCTGTGCTGGGCAACCAGGCCAAAGACCGCTTGGCTAGTGGTGAATCGGCCAATAGGGGCAAAGATCTGGTCGGAATTCAAATCGAGGGACCTGAGCAAACCCCTTGGCTATGAGGCAAGCCTTGCATTTGTCCAAGGACACATCTGACTGCCATTTGTGTAGGAAGACCTATTTGCCATCGATGGCCTTTCGACACGGAGGGAGATCGATGAGGTCATGCACGTGGTGCTACGAGATAGCAGGCAGCTTGTCGACGCAGTCAGCATCCCTGTGTGCAGCCTCGGGGGAGGCTCGAGCCTTGCATAGGGTGACTGGGTCCTCTGGGCATGCCAGGGAGTGGACTGCGCGGGTGTGTGCATCTCAAGCTCCAAGTGGGACACGCGTGAGTGCACCCGTGATGGCAAGCCGATGCTCCTGATGGAGCATGGCGTAGCTCAATGCGGAGCCCGGCTAGAGGCCTGCAATGATGGCCAAAGTCGTTAAGCTGAGGGCCTTGGTGCCACAGTCCCCACTCATTATCGTAGGAGTGGAAGAGACACGTGGGACGACGGGGGGTCAAGGCGCCACAGGGCGCGGTGTGGCAGTCTGCGTACTCACTGACGGCATGGGTCGAAGGCTGGCGCTTGGGCCATGCATGTGGCGTGGTAGGGTAGGAGATGGCGTCGAGTCCGAGGTGTTGGCGGAGGTGGACGGGGCTGCTTGCCTGGAGAGAACAGCGGATGCGGGCGGAGCTACCGACCCGAAAGGACCAATGGACGTAGACAGGGCTACAGGCGTGGAGGGGCCAGCGAACACGACTGGGGCTACCGGCTCGGAGGGGCCAGCGGACGCAAGTGGGACTACCAGCCGGGAAGGGCGAGTGGATGCGACTGGGGCTACTGGCCTGAAGGGGCCAGTGGACGCAAATGGGGCTGCCGGTTCGGAGGGGCTTGCAGACACGATTTGGGCTACCGGCCCGGAGGGGCCAGTAGACATAGACAGGTCTGCCGACCAAGAGGGACCAACAGACGCTGACAAGAGTGCCGGCCCCGAGAGACCAGCAGACGTGGACGAGGCAGCCGGCGCAGAGGGGCCAGCAAACGCGACTGGGGCTGTCAGCCTGGGGGGACCTGCAGACTCAAAAGGGGCTACAGTGCGGAGGGGCAAGCGGACGCGACTGGGACTACTGGCTCGAAGGGACAAGCGGGCAGGATTAGGGGTGCTAGCTCTGAGGGACTAGGTGATATGTCGCCATGATGCGATATGACGGAGGACAAACTCATCACTCCCCCACGCAATGGGAGGGACATCGACAAGCCGGAGCAAACGAGGTCGCAGGAAACAACTTCTCAAAGAAGAGGGCATCGCGGGACTCAACGATGCCGGGAGGGATCCTAGAAGCGCCAGGTTTTGCAGTGATGGGAGACAACAAGGAAGGTGCAAGGACGTTTGCGGAGGGCGAGCTTGCCATCCAACTACGGAACGGGTAGCCACACAATGGCCACGTAGCCCCAAATGCGGTTCGGGCTGGGGTGAGCTCGCTGACCACACCAGTGTTA
Organism: Penium margaritaceum; assembly: GCA_023375785.1. Lineage (NCBI taxonomy): Eukaryota > Viridiplantae > Streptophyta > Zygnematophyceae > Desmidiales > Peniaceae > Penium > Penium margaritaceum. Next base: position 34,885 of record SZWC01008953.1, on the reverse strand, counting down.
GTACGGTGTGGACCGGTGTAGAAGAGGGTCGTGGGGAATTTGGTTCCAAACCCACGTCATGTAGGCCATGGCCTAGAAGTAGAAGCCATCGGAGAGGCCAGACTCGGCCCGCATGGTGCGGAAGGCGTCAACTATGGTGTGGTTCCACCGCTCGGAGACGCCGTTCTGGACTGGTGTGTAAGGGACCAATGTCTCGTGGTGGATATCGTGTGAGGCGAGAAACGTCGTGGTCTCTCCCATGAACTCGCCATCACGATTTGATGGAAGACATACCCGAATGGCAACAGTGAAAGCAGCGGCGAGGCCAGCCACACTCGTGCTCCGCACAAAGAAGACATACCCGAATGGCAAGAGCGACATCGCTCATTTACCGAAGGCAGAAGACCGAGTGGTAGCGAGAGTAGTCATCTGTGATGGTGATGACATAGCGTCCATGCTCCTCGATGGACTTGGTAGGGAGAGGACCCATGACATCGGAATGGACGAGGTCCAGAGGGAAGTACACACGGGAGGAAGACTAAGGGTATGAGGACCTATGCATCTTGCCCTGAGAACAATCAATGCCCTCTGTGGGACACGACCAAGGAAAGGAGTCCAGGTCAAGGCCCTTCGCCGGCTGGGTGCGAAGCATGCTATCGATGACAGCAGAGTGGACATGGTAAAGGTGGCGGTGCAAGAGACGTGTGTGTTGTGGTGAGAGCGTGCTAGTGACAAACACATGGCATGAGGTGGCCGACGGGGAGTGGACGGAGGGAGTGGAGGACTGACGAGGCACGTGCCACAGGTTGCCATGGGCGGTGGCGTGCAGAGCGACAAGACCTGACGGACGTAACAACACAATGCCAATGCCACGTGACTGCAGAACATCCATGCTCATGCGGTCAGGGATAGTGACGGCCAGGAGGCTGAGCTCAAGACCTAGGATGCAGAGGACACCAGCCACGAAAACATCACCGGCAGGACCATGGGTACGAACAACGCCGATGCCGCGGACAGGAAGTACCTGTCGGCAGGCCGTCTGGACATCGGGCACATCGCCAACCAAACCGTGCATATTGAATGCCTCGCGAAAGGCCCTCATGTGATTCGTGGCCCGGGAGTCGACGATCCAAGACTCGGCAGGGTCTTGGACCGGAGTCGCCAAATCACTCATAGCCACATGGCAGCAAGTAAGAGACGCAAACGTGGTGGACGGTGGCGCGAACCGAAACTACCAATCCTCAAGCCACGCAACGTTTTCACAAGAGGGACAGAAGAGAGGAAGGGAGACGGCGAAACAGACAAGGAGTTAGGACAAGACCACAGCTCACTCTCTGTCATGTACGACAAGGCAGACGGGTAGGAGGTGATGCAACTCGCACTTCCCTGGGAGGAGGGTGAGGTAGGCCGAGCTGGAGCGCGATGAACCGCTCCAGTTGTTGCTCATGGGTGGATGTTCCGAGAATGTAGACTGAGTACGGAGTGGTAGCGCTGGAGCCTAGATAGGAGAAGGAATGTAGCAATGATGGAAACGCAGGCGCCAAAGGCTACGGATGATGCTACTATGGAGCTGGCGTCGACGAGACCGGTGTGGCTGTCGGAGGAGTGGAGCTACTGGATGGGGTGGAGGCATCAGGGCCGGCGACAGCCATGGCGGCAGAGGCAAGATGATGCTCACGCTGGCGACGCATGGTGGCGATGACACGTACCTCGTCAGTCGGTAGCTGGCACGTGTAGCACTCGTCACCTGGCTAGCCATAGTTGTGGTAGACCGAGCCACCACCACTGGACCCGGTCGGCTGCTGTTGCTGCGGCTATCCTTTGCTCTTCTTGCCCTTGCGCCTCTTCTTCCCTGACAACGAGGAGCTGGTGGATGTAGCTACTACGGGAGAAACAATGGCCATGGAGGCAACGACAGGGGAGGCAAGGCCCTCTATGTGCTGGATGCGTGACTCTATATGAGCTTCCTCAATCTTGAGGAAAAGATCGTATGCCCAGGGCATGAGGGTGTCCTGGGTAGCCATGGTGGAGAGGACAATGTGGGTGTAGTAGACAAAGACGTTGGCGTACGTGTCAGTGGCACTGCACTTGATGGTCAGGAGCACGGACAGAGGGGGTGGAGCAGAGGTGCCTAGGCGATGGAGGATGTCCTCAGCCCGCTGCCTGTAAGAGGTGACCGTCTCGGTCTTCCCCATTTGCAGGGAGTTGAACCTCCGCAGCAGACGGCTGGTCTCAGCCTCAATGAATAGGGGATGGGGACGGGTAAGGACATGCCATGCAGTTGCAAGGTCTGGGGTCCCGCAAGTGGTGAAGTCACCAAGGAAGGGCTCTATGGCTAGGCGTGATTCCAGAGGAGCGTCTGGGATGAGGGCGCGTATGGCGCGACAAGCATCATACAGCTAGTTGGCCAAGGTGGAGTCGTACAGAATAGTGTAGTATGCCCACAGGTCCTCACCCTGTGTCCTGTTGCGAAAGCAAAGCTCCCAGCTCCGTAACTGTTTGCAGGCCTGAAGCGGCGGGGGCGGGGTCTTTAAGTTCTTTGCCTATGGTTGGCACCTAGAGTTTGGTCAATGACTGAGGACATTGTTTGATGCTGATGCTGGGTCTGTTGCTACGCGAGGTAATACGTGGCAGCAGACACAGTGAGGCTGGCGTGCCCAAGAATAAGAAAGGGCGGCGGGGTACTGGTGTGTGTACGTGACGCTAGCGGTTGTAGTGCTGCAAGTTGCTGCGTTAGTGCGGCAAGTTGTTAGTGAATTGTGACCAGTGGATCAAAGGAGCTAGCGACAAAGCCCATGGACTGCTGATGCTACTGCTGCTGCTATTGACGTTGCTACTGCTCCTGCTGCTGGTATTACTATTGCTATCACTGTTGCTGATACTACTGCTGCTATTGTTGTTGCTGCTTCAGCTGTCGTAGGAAAGGGGGGATAGGGGTCCTCCCAACAGAGGAGGACCCTCCCCATAAGGTCTGTCAACCATAGTATTTTCTTGGCCCTCCTTGTTCCCCCTTTTTTTGCGTGCTGTTGACGTTAGCAATGACATCAACAGTGATGTCAGCCTAGGATGGTTGACGTTAGTAGCCATTGCTGTGTTCTCTACACGGTTGCTGTTGTAGATTGTTTTTGTTGTTGTTCATGACATCAGCAATGATGTCAGAAGTGATGTCAACTGAGAATTGTTAACGTCAGCAGTGGTTGTTACTGGAGCCGCTACAATGGAGCTTGTAGGGTAGTTGTTGTTGCTGTTGCTACAGTTACAGATGCTACTACTGCTACTACTCCTGGTCTATTGTTGTATCTGTTGTTGCTACCACTGTTGCTGCTGCTGTTGTTGTGGTTGTTGTTGTAGCAACGGCTGTTACTACTGCTATAGTTGCTACTACTGTTGCTGCTGCTATGGGTGCTGCTATAGTAGCAACTGCTATTGCTCGTGCTGTTGCGGTTGTTGTGGCTGCTACAACGGTTGTGGTGGTGGCAACAGCAACTATAGAGCCACCTGTAGGGTGGGGGATTTTTTTTCTTTTTTTGGGTCATCATAGCAAGCTCGCCGTTCACTATGAGCTGCGGGCCGTGAGCAGCGATCTCACTTCTCGCTGCTTGCTGCTTGCTATGAGCTGCTAACAGCAAGCTCACTATGAGCAGCGGGCTACAAGCAGCCGCAAGTGCAACTGCTGGTGCTGCAAGCTGTTGTTGGCCATTACTGGCTGCTACAAGCTGCTCCTGGCTGCTGCTTGCTACTGCTGTTGCTGCTGTAGCTGGCTGCTACTGCTACTTGCTACTACTGCGCATAGCTACTACCATTGGCTGCTACAACTGCTTGTTGCTGCTAGGTGCTACTGCCAGCTGCCTCGAGCCGCTGTTGCTACTGGGTGCTGCTACTGGCTACTATCGCTACTGCTCGCTGCTGCTACTGTTGCTGCTGGCAGCATGGTCACACCTGGTTGACGTCACGATGTGGGTTGTCCTTGTGGTGCGTGATGTTGCTGGCTGCTCACCTCCTCGTGTCACGCGTGGGGATCAGTGCTTTTGAAAAAATTCGACAGCATTTCCCTTGGCCCAGTGGCAGCGGGGAAAACTTTGGCGTCGCCACCGGGCTTGCCTATGCTGGCAGAAACAAATCCGACAGCATTTCCCCTACACTGGAACATGTGGGGATCCGCCGGCGTTGTCTGGCACCTGTACGCCAGTCTTCTGTTGCTGCTACGGCGCTCTGCTTCTGATACCAAGCTAGAATTCCTAGGCAACAAGTTGGGATGGCAGCGTTGTTGATGCACCGTGTAGGCATTCACGCTTGTTGCTTAGTCAGCTGCCCCCTGATTCTGCTGCTATAAGTCAGAGTGCCGTGGGTTTGTTACTCAAGGATGTGCGCGCCAGTGTTAGCGCCAGAAAGCAGCGAAGAACTAGAAAGAAGTGAATAAGGATCAAGAATGAGGCACAATGGGAGACCCCTCCAAGAACTAGCTCTGCAGAGCTTGTTACTCAGTTCACTAGCCAATCAGAGTATAGCTCTATTTTCATGCTAGCAGGTTTTCACGGTGAGCCCTGCCAGACGGCCGGCAGCCCAAAACCCGGGTGTCATCCGCTTTGCCTGAAAACTGGACCATACCATGATACCAACAGTGCAAAGGTCGTCATGCATTCAGAATCAGCTAGAAAAACAGCAGTTAGGAGTTATGGCTGCCCAAACCCGAGCAGTGCCTACACTAGTCCCTAGTGACAATACTGCCATGCTAGCATGTGATTTGGATCCTATGTAGAGCAGGATGCTACAGATGCAGCGGTATAGTCGGCGGCCCGACCGCCAAGGAGGCCTGCCGATGGAGCTGAGCACGTTGCTAGAGTGAGGAGGCTCCAGAAAAATGCGTGTACTCCTCAGCGTGCGTTGGCTCCACTGGATGACACTCGAGCAGCGTCGAGTCTTGCCGTCATTTATATGCACGCCAATGTACACAAGTCGGGAGGACACAATAGAGCACAATGAGAGTTGTGAGAAAAACCCAACAACATCTCTGGACCCAAGGGGATCAACAGCCATCTCCTCCATCAACTCAACGTCGTAATGGAAGCCCTTCCCAATGCGAGTGCACGAGAGGCAGTGCTCGTCAAGAGAAGCACGCAACTCTCTTGCAAACCCAAAATTCATCCGGCCCCACCGAAACAGTTTGATTCTAGAAACTCCAAGGGACCGAGAGTTTGGATGTGGCTGACGAGTTTGGATCTGTATCTCACCGCTGCTGGGGTCAACGACGATCAAACGAAGATTCACCTTGCGGCCGCATTTTTGCATGGCACGTCACTGAGTTGGTGGTCCGACTGAAGGGCCATCCAACGGCAGCAAGAGACCAACAAGGCCTCATCAACGGCTTCTGGCGCTCGTCTCATATCGTATACCACGGGCGTTCTACCCTTGGAGCACATCAATCCATAATGGCAAGATGCACTGGCGCAACCAACCAACTGGAACAAATTATCAAACTCAATGCTCGCATGATTTGGACGACAGAACAAGAAGTCCGTCCCTTAGTACAAGCATCTCCGTCAGCAATCTAGCATGGCGGAGTACACGAGATTTTATGAGATTATCACTGGTGGAGACATCACCCCCAATGAGCTCTGTTTTTACTACAACAACGGCCTTAAATGAGGCATTCAGTGAGCGATTGCCATTTTTGGCATCCAAAACGACTGACCATAAATGATCGCATGAGTAGAAAGGACTGACAACGCTGACTACAACATTTGGATCCTGGAATCCTATGGCTAGTGACCTCCCAACCATCATTGTCATGGTAACGAAAAAAAGTTTATCGGGGGACTCTTCGACTCGGATGGAAACATACGCCGTTGACTAGAGAGATACGCACACATGCTACAACTGCCAAAATTCGGGTACATTGCTCAGAATTTCCAAAGCACGTAGCAAGCCAAAAAGGCGGGGAATTCCCACAAAAATGAATCGAGAAACGGCAAAGGGCAAGAGTGAAAGACACGACTCTTTACTGTGAGGAGCGATCTGCGCTGAACGATCGACACGGCGTACGATGCCATAGAGGGTTTTGAGATTGCAAAGTTCGACAAGGGGTACTCGGACGAGGAACCGGCGATACTACCAAAAGTGCAACCATGAGGTTTCAAGCGTCGCAGAATGGTATTAGCACTATTCAATGGAGGAGCTTCTCACAGTTTTGTTAGCAATGGCATGGTTCACAAACTGGGCTTGCAAACCAGACCAGAGGTGTTTAAAGGAAAAACCTTCAACAAGAGATTGGAAATACAAAGACTCGGAGAACCACTACAGCTACAAGTGGGAGATCTACAGGATGTAACGATCTGGAGGTCATGCCCAATGAATGACCACAAAATCATTCTTGGACAAGACCCTGTACCGACCCAATCCTTAGGTTGAATAGAACAGCGGCGACGCCTACGTGGAAATCAACAACGCCAAGCGATTAATTCCGCACATTGGGGGAAAGATGACATTGGAAGCAGCACGGGTGGAAGCGTTAGAGGAAGCCACAAAACCAAGAAGCGACAACTTGTGTAGCTGATACCACTTAACGTGGCCAAGTACTTCATTCGATGAGGAGCTCATGCTTGGCTTGTACATCTTGAGCTAATGGAAGAAGATGAAGTGGCAGTAGCTGACTTATCAGCCTCACCAGCCTCATGGGCCTCATCGCCATCTACAAAGTTTGCGATGGTACTTGAAGCGTTCGCACCACTCATCCGAGAGTTTGCGGACGTCTTCCCTGACGAACTCATAGAAACCCTACCCCCTGAACGCAACATCGACCATCGCATGGAGTTGAAACGGAGCAGTCGACCCAAAATTCGCGGAGCCTATCAGATAACAATCAGGAACCGACCGAGCTGAAAGCTTAGCTTGACAAAATTCTCGGTCAAGGATTCATCCGCCCATCCACGTCACCATATGCCGCACTGTTTATGAAAAAGAAAACTAATGAAACACAAATATGCATGGAGTACTGGGCGTTGAACACCGCTACCATCAAGAACCCCTACCCTCTTTCCCGAGCTGACGAACGTTTTTACCAACTCTCAGGGGCTCAAACTTTTTGACCAACTCTCAGTGCCTCAAACTTTTTGACCAACTCTCATTGATGATCACTTGATCCGCGTGGCAGACGCCGACCTCGAGAGGACGATGTTCCGAGCACCCTATAGGAATTTGAGTTCACGATCATGCTGTTTGGACTTACAAATGTCCCAACAATGGTCATGGAAGCAATGAATAACATTTTCCAGCCGTACCTCAACCATTTTTTCGTGGCATATCTGGACGACATCCTGTTGTACAGCCGCACCTCAGATGAGCATTGCGGACATCTCCAAAAAGAGAGCTTTTTCTTGGCAACCAAAGGCACACTCGAAGTGCGACTTCGGTCACCATTTGATCAAATTTTTGGATCACGTAATCAACGGCAGCCGGATTTCCATGGATCCGAAAAAGGTATCAGTAGTTGCTGATTGGTCGACGCTGACCAACGTCTGAGACGTCCAAGTTTTTGTCGGCTTCTTCAATTACTTACTACTGGCGCTTCGTATGCGATTATGCCTGAGTGTTAGGGCCTCTCTCCGACCTCGCTGGAAAAGAAAAAGACCGGAGGTGGGAAGACGGCAGACAAGAAGCATTCACCGCTTTGCAAAATGCTCCAACCTCGATGCCGACCTAGGATTAGCCAATCCAACGATCGACTACGTCATGGCTACGAATGCCTCCGATGGAGCCATGAGCGTGGTCCTCTTACAAGATCATGGCATTGGAGAGCAACCGGTCCCATACATATTGTAAAAACTATGATGAATGGAACTCATGAATGCCGTAGAAGAGAAAGAGATGCTGGCGGCTGTAAACGCATTTAGGACGTGGCGATGCTATACTGAATGCTGCCGATGCGCTGACGCACGAACCATCATGTGCTGAAATGTTTGAAGACGGAACCGAACCTTAGTCGGCATCAACCCCGATGGATGGAGTTTCTCGAATCCAGGCTCAACAGTGATATTGAGTACAAACCGGGCAAAATCAACCCACCAGACACGCTCAGTTGCCGACCAAATCAAATGGCAGATACAACAAAGCTATAGCTACAACAATTCATATCTTGAGCAGTTGTTCACACGAGGCTTCGACCAGCATGGCGGATATGACAATGAAAATTTCTGGTGCGACGCACCCTATTGGTGGCGACAATTCACTCGCCAGGTGGTCATTCCCCAAACGATGAACTCCACCGCATGCTGCTCAAAGAATGCCACGAAACCAATCCAGGTGGACATTTTAGAGAAGAAAAGATGTCGAAGAAGCTGGCAAAGCACTATTGGTAGGGCAAGATGCAATCCGATGTGGCCAATTTCTGCAAATCCTGCGACACGTATCACAGAAAAAAACCTTGTTGTGCGAGCCCACTTGGACTTCTGCAGCCGCTCCCCATTTCACAAGGGATATGACGCAATCCTTGTGATTATTGACAGGTTTTCTAAAATCTCCTACTTGATTACAACGACAAGCATCGTCATCGCCGACGGAACATCGCGGCTATTTCTAAACAACATTGTTCGCGTACACGGCGTTCCGAGAACCATAACAAGCAACAGAGACGGTGGATTCAACAATCGTTTCTGGTGCAAACTGATGACTGGCTACGGTAGTCGGATCCAGCTTTCAACAGCGTACCACCCTCAAACCGACGGCCAAACTGAGCAGACCAATCAGATGCTCCAACAACTTCTTCGAACACTATGCGAACCTCACGGAATGGACTGGGCACAAAAACAAGCAACCACCAAAACCGCATACAACTCAACGATCTCCACCGCAAAGGATAGAACTCTGTTCAAAGTGATGTATTGAAACCTTTCCGCCACACCAGATTGACTACACAGCCAAAGCAAAGTTTTTGCAGTTGATGTTCAGCGTCGCAACTTCTCTAACATGTGAGAAGAAACATGACATGCACTTGCAAAGACACGAGCGATGATGAAACGAGAAGCCGACCGACATCGCTGCGACAATATGCTCGCCATAGGCGACAAAATTCTTCTTTGTTCGGCAAATATCAAGGGTTATTCAAAGCTCAACCCCCATTGGTTTGGCCCATTTGAGATCGAGCGCATGCAATTCCCTGTGGTTGCACAACTCAAACTCCCCAAAACTATGCAATTTCACCTGGTGTTCCACATTAGCAGACTCAAGCACAACCGAGACCCCAAAGATAGCTTCCCCGGTAGGGATGTGCCTCATACTCCACTTGTCCAAGTGGACGAGGACACAGAGTACGTCATTGAGGACATCCTTGGCCATCGACAACGTGGAAAAAAAAACCAAATATCTTTTCAAGTGGCATAGCTATGACGCCGCGCATAACAGTTGGGAACCATATGACTACCTCCACGACGTCGATCATGTGATTGAAAGATACTACCGCCGTCACCGGGCCACATCTATACGTGCGCCAAGATGTTGCAACTAATAGGGGGAGGGGATGTTTTGTACCAAACTTACACGAGTCCCTAATATATTTGAGTGGGGACATCTATCATTACAAAAATAGCCCACCGTGCGATGAGATCCCAATTTTCACCCCGATGGTCGAGGGAAATTCGGCCAAGTGCCCTTGCCCTCCGGAAAATCTTCACACACTTTTTGGCAACTTCGACCACTTTCGAGAATCAACGACAAAAGTGTCATGACCTTTTGGTTGAATTCTCGACCCATCAAGAAGTATCAAGATTTGTAAAGATGCATCTTGCATTCTTGCCGATGCTCTTCAAAGCCCCCCGATTTCTCAATGGAGCTTCTCTATCTGACCACTCACAATGCGACTCGACATGTGTAGCCCTATGATCGACCCAACGACCCCGGCTATGTCTCGTTTGTACATCGACACATATACATGTGTTCAATCATTTTGACACTTGTCATCAAAGTACAGTTACCGCTGATTATGAAGTGCTCAAGTATTGTGAATTCTCAAATGTGTTGTGCCTCGCAACTTCTACCTGTTCACCATCTATGCTCCGTTGGCATAACACTTTTAGTCACAGCATCCTAGCGCAGTGACAACGATAAAGACGTCAATTAAATGATTGACGTCTCAGAGGTTTTTTAGGACTCCTAAATGTTGTTTGCGATGTCATAACTATTATGCTAAACAGAGCATAGATGGTGAACGGGTAGAAGTTGTGAGGCTTAACACGATTTGAGAATTTTGGACACTTGAGCAATTTATAGTTAGCGACAAGTGTTGAAATGACCAAACACATACATAGAAGTATCCAGTTACAAATGAGACATAGTCGGGGTCGTTGATTCGGTTGTCGAGCGACGCGTGCAGAGTCACGTTGTAAGTGGTGAAATCGAGAAGCTCCACCAAGGAATTGGTGGGCTTTGAAGATCGACGGTGAAGATAAAAGATGCATCTTTATAAATCTTGAGTTTTCTTTATTTGTCAAGAAGTTGACCCAAAGGTCGTGACACTGCCGTCCATGATTCTCGAAAGTGTTCGAAGTTGTCAAAACGTGCAAGAAGGATCGCGGAGGCGAGGGCATGATACCAAATTGCCCGTGACTGTCGGAGTGAAATTTGAGGTCTTGTTGCACGGCGGGCTCTTTGTGTAGTGTAAAAAGTACTCACTTGGAGAGATTAGGGACTCGTGTACATCAGGTGCATAACACATCTCCCTCCCTTTTCCATGACATCTCGGTGCACGTACAGACGTGGCCTGGTAATGACAGTAGTACCCGTCGATCAGATGATCGATGTTGTGCAATATTTCATAGGGTTCCAAATTTTTATGTGTGGCATTGTTGTTTTGCCACTTGACAAGTTATTCTCTTGTTTTGCTACATCGTCAATGGAGTTTAACCCGTTGCGGTGGAGATTGCCGAGTTGTATGCAGTTTCTGCGACTGGGAATTTTGTTGCCCAATCTGTTCATGAGGTTTGCATAATGTTCGAAGGACTTCGAGCGTCTGATTGGTCTGCTTGGTTTGGCCGTCAGTTTGGGGGTGGAATGCTGTTGAAAGTTGGATCCGACTATGGTAACGAGTTTTCAGTTTAAACAAAAAAGAGCTGGTGAATCGACCGTATCTGTTACTCGTGATGGTTACTTGTACGCCGTGTAGCTGTACGATGTTGTTTAGAAACAGCCGTGTTATTCCTTTGGTGTTGATGGTGCTCGTTGTTGGAACAAAGTGAGACATATTGGAAAACCCGTAGACAACCATGAGGACTGTGTCATATCCCTCTTGTCTACTCCAAATGTCCCCCTGGATTGGTGTTGTGGCATACCTCGAGCAGCATGCCACGGAGTTTATCGTTTGGAGGAACAACCACCTGGCAAGTGAATCGTCGCTGCTAATAGGGTGCATTGTACAAGAATTGTACAAGATCCGTATCTCGAGAAGTTGTTCACATGTGGCGACGACCAGTATGAAGGACCATACTGGTCGTCACACGTGGCAATAACCATACTGGTCGTCGCCACGTATGAACAACTTCTCGAGATACGGATTTCGTTGAAATTGGAGTGTCGTTGCCTCAGCCATCAGATATGGTCAGTGGCTGATTGCGTCTGCTGGGTTGGTTTTGCTAAATATCGTAGTCGAGCCAGGATTAGAGGAACTCCATCCATTGGGTTTGATGTTGATTGAGGTTCGGCTGCGTCTTAAAATATTGCAGCGCATGATGGTCGGTGCGTATGGCGCATCAGCAACATTCAAGATAGTACTGCCATGTCTTAAATGCGTGTACGACCACCGACATTTCCTCATGTATGGCGTAGTTGATTTCCGGTTTACACAACGTTTACAACATGTACACGACCGGTTATTGTGCCGTGATCTAGCAGGAGAACCATGCCAATGGCTTGGTTGGAGGCGTCCATAGCCATGATGTTGTTGATTGTTGGATCGGCTATTTATACGGCTTGCGTTGAGGTTAGAATAGTGTACACAGAGGTGAATGCTTCTTGTTCGCTGTCCCCCGATCGCCACTCGTTTTTCTTTTCGAGTGAGATCAGAGAGAGGCACTAAAGTCCAGGCGTAATATCATATAAAACATTGGTAGTAATTGCAGAGGCAGAGAAAAACTTGAACCTCTCAGACGTTGGTCAGTGTCGGCCAATCACCGACTGTTGCCACCTTTTTTGGACCCATGGTGATCCGTCCGCCATTAATGACGTAATCCAAAAACTCGATCAAAGAACGTCCGAAGTCGCACTTTGATCTTTTTCCAAAAACATTCTCTCTTTGTAAAACTTCAAGAACTTTTTGGATATGTCCATCGTGCTCCTCCGGGGTGTGGTTGTACACCAAAATGTAGTTGAGGTATACCACGACAAACTCGTCAAGGTACGGACAGAAAACATTGTTCATTGCCACGATGAATATTGCTGGGGAATTTGTAAGTCCAAATGGCATGACCGTGAACTCAAAATTCCCAAAGCGTGTTCAGAACGCCGTTTTCTTGATGTCAGCATGTGCCACGTGGATCTGGTAGTAACCGCTATGTATGTCGATTTTGGTGAAAATTTGGGCTCCCCGGAGTTTGTCAAAAATTTTGTCGACTCTGGGAAGAGGGCAACGGTTCTTGATGGTTGCGTCGTTCAATGCCCGGTAGTGCCCGGTCTCTTACATGTCTCACATGGCGTAATCTTACACAAACGCTAGCAGAGAGGGCTCTCTTATTCCCTTATGGTATCTGAGCACCTAAGAGACACAAAGTTCAACCTCCACCATAGAGCATGCAGCAAAATTCACATAAATAGCTTGGGCTAGGCTAGGCTAGGCTGGGTGGGGTGTAAAGGTCTGGATAACTGAATTCCATTAAGCTTAGGCTCGCGACACGTAGTCCTTCGACAAAGCTGGATGATAAACATTCCCATAATTTGCCAACAATTCTTTGTTTACAACGCTCCGTCCATCTTGGCAGGAAACTAACTACAATTGCCAGCTGTGGTGGCTGCTACCACCACAACCACCTCCAAAAGCACCATTTTTATCAAGCTGCAACAACTGTAACAGATCCGTCAGCCAAAATTAGCAAATGCTGCAACTTAGGTGACATCGTAGTGGCTGCTCTATCGCCGTGTCAGTTATCATATGCTGCATACATGCTTAGCAAAAGTTTCTTTAGTGTTTGTAGAAAGTAATATAAGTATTATTAGCTACAATAGGAATATTGTCGGTGATCAACACTAGAAGCAGTAGCTTGAGCGGTTAAATCAGACCTGGAAAACACCTTTCACTCCACCGGACTCATAGGATGGATTTTCACATGTCGTCACCCATTTTAGCAATAAAAACGGAAGATATGCACTCTCTACATAATGACGTAGCCGTATTACCATGGTTTCTTCTTGGAAATTTACACGTGCACACTCTATAAAATAAACTATTGGAAGCAACATCACCATGAACTAAGTTATTACCAGGGCTGTTGTGATTCCTCATTACCACAACCCCAAATGGAAGATCAAACATAGAATCACATTATATGACTCCCACAATGACCTACAGCAGATAACTTCATTAGCCTGATGAATTGGCAATGCCGACTACAGCACTCAAATCGATGAATCTATTATGCGCAAAACCACAAGAATAATTATGTTGGCAGTAAATGCAAGTTGGAAAAAAATCAACTTCAGTGGCTATCAATGCCATCCGGTTGTGAGATGTATGGCTTCGGTGGACTTCCAAAAAGTCCAAGCCACAGTTTGAAGGACGAACATCACCATGACCACACAATTCATTCTCAACAAAGTGTCTCGCACACTCCCTTCTTGGAGAACTGTTGTTAGTTGCATCACATTGAGTCCAGGAAGCTAATATGGAGAGAAAATTTCATTTGAATTTGGACTTTGGCCATTGTTTCATCGAGTTCTTTGGCTACATCGTCAGAAATGGATGGAACTTGGTGCGTCCAAAAACAGGTGTGGTGACATCAATCAGCCGATGTCAACTAATTTCTTTGATGTCAAAGTTTGTTCAAAATATTTAGACAATGATGGATTCCTAAGATTTTACAATAAGTATTCAGTATCTTCACCAACCTCACTCAAAATGCAAACACGTGGAATTGGAAAGGGAGAAAAGAAGAGAGACGTTAAGCTAATTCATTCATAGATCCAACAATGGGATAATCGTCATCATGTGTTTTACTAAGAAACCAAGGTTGCTTGTTTGCAAGGTGGAGAACAGTCCATTTCTCATATTTAGTTCAAAAAACACGTGTCCTCATTGAAGTGTGTTGTGCACAAAAAACATTCTTACAATTGGAAATTGTATTAAATGTAGTGTAGCCATCCTGAATGCCTATCTTCTACACCAACCAGCATGTTCTGAAGTATCTCAAGGCTAAGCCAAGTCCAATCTCTTGATGGAATCCTTAAATGGAGTTCCTTAAGTCCACAATAGACTGCAACGTTGATTACCAGATTGAAAACAAGTCAGACTGGTAATCTTAGACTTGTCGGCCTAGACCAACACTCTACAAATTTAGTGATATCCTCACGTTAAATGGTTGTTAACACATGGCAGCGGGTGCCGCAGTAATTCTGAGTCATGGTATAACATCCCACTTTTACATTTGTGATGTATTTCCTTGGTCAATGTACCACTAAGCAAAGAACTGTAGATGCTACCAGAGGAGTGCTATGACTTTGGTATGTGGAGAAAGTCTAACAGGGACAAGGTGCTACCAAAACGTGCAATATTTGTCCTTTCAGGAAAACATGGGAGTAAACGTCACAAACTTGCACAAAAATTGCAAATTTTGCCAATGCCACAAGTCTTGGCAAACCAAACCCTAGGGTTTACTCCAATGTCTTCCAGTTCCAACCAAGCCCTAATTGGACATGTCCTTGGATTTTATGACAACCATTCTTGTTACACCAAAGAGGACATGTACAATCCTCATCGCACTTGACTGTTTCTTTGTCTTGACTAGCGTTGTCTTTGTTTCTCACACGTTAAAAAATCCTTAGTTCTTTGCACTATCTCGAGTGATTACAATGGCATGTTTACCAGCCGATTCTAGTGCGAATCCATCAGTCACTAGTGCACATTAATACAACCATAAAAAACCTCCCATCCTTATACTAAAAGCTAGACGGAGACCACCAATCATGCTTCTGAACAACTTTGAGGAAGCTTCTATGTGCAGTAGCACGGACCAGGCTGTGAAGATACCAACTGCCAAGCTTTCATACAAATTAACAAAATGTGCTGCAACCAAAAACTTGCGAGTTGAATCTGTCTAGCACAAATTGTCAGAACACGGCCCCCGGGTGGAGGCAGTTCCAGCGTGGCCCGACGGGTCTACTCTGTGTTCACGGCTATGTTTTTGTGCGGGTGGTTCTGAGTCTCTTCTGGTCGCCTCACGCTATGTTTCTGGGAGTTGAAGGCATTTGTGAGACAGTCACTTTTGCAAAGTGGATAACGCGATTTTGCATTAGTTTTTGAACATGGACATGATCTGAACATTTATAGGGCTAGTCATGAGCTCTCCAATGCATCAAACTGTGCGCGATTCAGAGCACCGTAGCTCCCGCTACGTCATCCAAAGCGCAGCACCCCAAATCAGCCGCTCAGTCGGCGGCGCGCACCACGTCGCCCGCCGAGGCGCCCTCACACATCAAGGTTCCATCAAAACGCCATTCCGGAGGCGCAGATGTCCCTATGCATAGTGGCGGCACCCTTTGCACCTCTGGGGTCTGTTTCGATGAGTTAATCATTGAGTTTGGTGATGGGGATTGATGTGGGTCGAAACCTGTTCGCGGACCTCCAGTCGGAATTTTGACAAAGTCCCCGAGTAACAAACTGTACTACTGAGTTTCGGACTCCGAGCCAGGATTTTGGCTAAGTCCCTCAGTAACAAACTACACTCCTGAAATCCGGCGGATCATCCACCGGACGCCTCGGCAGATCTTCCGGAGCAAAATCCCCAGATGGCATTTTGTTACTCGTTCCGGTCNGAGTTTGGTGATGGGGATTGATGTGGGTCGAAACCTGTTCGCGGACCTCCAGTCGGAATTTTGACAAAGTCCCCGAGTAACAAACTGTACTACTGAGTTTCGGACTCCGAGCCAGGATTTTGGCTAAGTCCCTCAGTAACAAACTACACTCCTGAAATCCGGCGGATCATCCACCGGACGCCTCGGCAGATCTTCCGGAGCAAAGTCCCCAGATGGCATTTTGTTACTCGTTCCGGTCAATTATTCACGGGAAGTCGAACCGCGGGCGGCTCCCAGAACCGCCGCGCACACCCCAACTTTGGAAGCCCATATCTCCCTCGTTACTAGTCCGATTTTGGTGAAACAACTTCCATTGGATTCAACAGCTTGTCAAATTTCAGGGGCAATCCTCCATTTTAGGATCCGAGCAATCCTCGAGTCGCCAGATGCGTCGACGAGGAGTTTTCCTCTCTCTGGCGGCTCGTCGGCGCCTCCCGGCACCGCACTTGGGCATGCAGAGGGGCAAATCTTCAACATTTTCCCCCTTGCACCTGCCATGCCCGCTGCTCTTGCTTGCTCTCACTCATCTTCCGCTGCGCCCTCCAGTCCATCATAGCTGGTCACCCCAAGCCCGGCCACGCTCAAAGCGTGCCGCTCGACGGGTTGCGCTTTGGTGAAGCAATCCGCAAGCATGTTGTGCGTTCTACAATGCCGCAGCACCACCTGCCCCTTTTCAACCATGTCCCGTGCGTAGTGGTAACGCACGTCAATGTGCTTCGTCCTCCTGTGTTGCGTCGGGTTGTTGGTCAGCGAGATTGAGCCGGTGTTGTCCTCTTGCACCACCGTAGACTCCTGGTGCGGTACGCCTAGCTCCCCCAGCAACCTGCGGAGCCACACCGCCTCCTTGACCGCCTCGGCCAGCGCGATGTACTCTGCTTCCACTGTGGAGGTGGCGACGCAGTCTTGCTTTCTGCTGCACCACAAGACCGCTGCACCAGCGAGGAAGAACACGTAGCCGGATGTAGACTTCCGCTTGTCCACATCGCCAGCGTAGTCTGCGTCCGTGTAGGAGGCCAAACGCAAGGGGTCCGCCCGCCCCTTGCCGTCGAACCTCAAGCGCGCATGCCGCGTCACCTACAGGTAGCGGAGGATGCGCTTGACCGCCTGCCAGTGTAGTGGCCCTGGATCGGCCACGTACCTGCTCATTTGGTCCACCTCGTAGGCCAGGTCTGGTCGAGTCGCCACCATGGCGTACATGAGGCTGCCCACCGTCGATTGGTAGGGCACCCCTGCCATATCCTCCCGCTCTTCTTTTGTTTGCGGTGTCATTGCCGCACTCAGTTCACAGGTCGTGGAGACTGGACTACCAAATGGTTTGCAGTCCTCCATCCCGTACCGCTTCAGCACCTCGGCCACGTATTTGGCCTGTCCCAGCTCAAGCGTGCGCGCCCTCCGGTTCCGCGTAATGCTCACCCCGAGGTAGTACTCCAGCTCCCCCATGTCCGACATCTAGAATCTGCTGCTGAGCTACTCTTTTAGCTGTTGTAGGCTCGGCAAATTCGTCGAGCACACAATCAGGTCGTCCACGTAGAGTGCAACGATCTGATGGAGCTGTTTCTTGTGCCGCACGTACACGCTGTGATCCGTCTCACAGCGCTTGAAGCCGGGTTGTGCTATGAAGCTATCCATCTATTGGTACCAGCATCTGGGCAATTGTTCGAGCCCGTACAAGGACTTCCGCAGCTTACACACCTTACCCTCCGGCGCCTCCAACCCCTCTGGCACCTCCATGTAGATCTCTTTGTCTATGATGCCGTTGAGGAAGGCCGTCTTTACGTCCATTTGGTGGAGCTCCATGTCCTTCGCGGCCGCCACCGCAAGGATCGCCCGGATGCTTGTGAACTTGGCGACGGGAGCAAACGTCTTATCGTAGTGCTCCCCCTTACGCTGTGCGTAANTCCATCTATTGGTACCAGCATCTGGGCAATTGTTCGAGCCCGTACAAGGACTTCCGCAGCTTACACACCTTACCCTCCGGCGCCTCCAACCCCTCTGGCACCTCCATGTAGATCTCTTTGTCTATGATGCCGTTGAGGAAGGCCGTCTTTACGTCCATTTGGTGGAGCTCCATGTCCTTCGCGGCCGCCACCGCAAGGATCGCCCGGATGCTTGTGAACTTGGCGACGGGAGCAAACGTCTTATCGTAGTGCTCCCCCTTACGCTGTGCGTAACCCTTCCCCACCAGCCGCGCCTTGTACTTACCAACCACACCTTCCTTTGTGAACTTGGTCTTAAAGACCCACTTTGAGCCGATGACCTTGGCATCTCTCGGCCTGTCAACCGGCTCCCATGTATCATTTTCCGCGATGGACGCCAGCTCCGATTTGATGGCTGCGTCCCATTGATCCCCTTCAGGCCGTGGAAGCGCCTCTTGCACGGTAGTCGGCTCCGTTGATGCAGCCAGCATGCACCGCGTCATGCCAATCCATCGACCGGTGCTTGCGTCGAAGCGCTTGCCCACTTTTCGCTGCCTCTCGCTGTGGAACGGTAGTTTTGGTGGCACATTGTCGCTCTGCTGCGATCCCTCCGACTCAGCACGCTCCGGTGAATCATCGACCGGACGGCTCCCCAAGGATCTCTCTCGCTCTGGCGAAACATTGCCCGAACGACCGGCGCGTCCGGTGGATTTTCCACCAACGCCCGATGCACACTCTGCCGGGAGTACGCGCCTTGGCACCCTTGGTGCCTCATCCGTCGGATCCTTTCGGTGGATCTCCTCATCAGCTTGATCATCATCGGAGTCCTCCGTGTCGGCTACCACCGCTGGTGCACCTCTGTGCTCTGATGCAGCATCCTCAACTTCGGCTTCCGCCGGCTCCTTCTCGTAGTCAAGGAGCTGGAACCACTCCCCCGTCTTTGGAGAGTCCACGCCCACGTCGTTGCTGCTGATGTAGCTCTGCTGCTCGTCAAACTCGATGTCTCGGCTGTGGATTACCTCCTCCTTGCGCATGTTGTAGAGCCGGTACGCCTTATGCGCGCTCTCATAGCCAAGGAAGAGATACGACTTTTCCCGTGGCTCCAGCTTGCTGTCACGCCTCTGCGCAGCCTGCACCACCGCATGCGCCTTACACCCGAACACTTTCAGGTGCGCCACACTTGGCTTGCGCCCGCTCTAAACCTCCTGCGGTGTCTTCCAGCCGCTCCTCCCCTCAGCACCGCTGTAGGAGTGAGGTTGATGGTGTAGCTCGCTGTACGCACAGCTTCCGCCCAGAAGCTTCTCGGCAATTCCGCATCCACCAACATGGTCCGTACCATGTTCAGTAGCGTCTGGTTCGCCCGCTCCGCCACGCCATTTGACTGAGGCAAATACGGCGTAGTTTGTTGCCATTTTATGCCCTGCTACTTCATCCACCCGCTACAGCCCACATACTCTCCGCCGTTGTCACTGCGTAGCGCTCGGACCTTCCGGTCAGTCTGTCTCTCCACCGTGGCGACATACTCCTTCAGCCGGTCCATGACCTCGCCTTTCCGCTTCATGAAGTACACAAAGAGTTTTCTGCTGTAGTCATCAATGAAAGTGACAAAGTAACGTGCACCGCTCTTTGACGCCGTCTTGAATGGTCCACATACTTCGCTGTGCACGACCTCCAACAGATCGGAGGCGCGATTCACGTTCTCGTTGAACGATTTGCGCCGCGCCTTGCCCAAAATGCAAGGCTCGCACTTTGTGTGCTTTGCTGCATATGACGCCTCTTCCGCACCGTCGATGACGAGGCCGCGTACCAGCTCGCGCTTCGCCACCTCCTTCACGACTGTGAGTGAGGAATGCCCCAGTCGTCGGTGCCAGAGCTCCAGATCAGCCCCCCCTCCTTTGGCCAGGTTCACGGTGCGTTCCTGCAAGTCTGTTGAATCTGTCGCCATGGGGATCACCTTGGTCTTCACGATGTAGAGGCCTCCCTCGCACTTAGGCTCCAGCACGGGCTCGCCACCACCGTCCTTCTTCACGAGTGCCCCTCTTCTCCTAAAGAGCACCTCGTACCCCTTGTCAGTCAGGCGACTGACACTTAGAATGTCAGCCAAGCCGGGTACGTGCTGCACGTCCTTGATGACACGCTGCACCCGCTTCCCACCAACCACCACCTCCACGTCCACGTCTCCTTGGCCAGCCGCCGGCTCGACCTTGTCGTTCGCGACCACCATGGATTTGCTGGACTTGGTGTAGTTGATGAACCCAACCTTCTCGACCTGGGTATGCTCCTCCGCTCCGGAGTCAAGGCATCGCCGGTTGGCCTTCTTGAGGTAGTGGTTTTGAGTGCCGTTGAGGAGCGCCTTCTTGCCTTTGGCGTCCTTGCCGCCGGNTCGTACCCCTTGTCAGTCAGGCGACTGACACTTAGAATGTCAGCCAAGCCGGGTACGTGCTGCACGTCCTTGATGACACGCTGCACCCGCTTCCCACCAACCACCACCTCCACGTCCACGTCTCCTTGGCCAGCCGCCGGCTCGACCTTGTCGTTCGCGACCACCATGGATTTGCTGGACTTGGTGTAGTTGATGAACCCAACCTTCTCGACCTGGGTATGCTCCTCCGCTCCGGAGTCAAGGCATCGCCGGTTGGCCTTCTTGAGGTAGTGGTTTTGAGTGCCGTTGAGGAGCCCCTTCTTGGCTTTGGCGTCCTTGCCACCGGCCTTTGCCTCCTCGGTGCACTCACGGGCCCAATGGCCCTCCTTGCCGCAGTTACGGCATGCACCCTTCTTGGTGCCCTTCTTGCCGCCGCCATGTCCGCCACATCCCTTGGCCCCGCTTCCGCCACCACGCGTTTTGGTGACAAGGGCCGATGAGGACGACGAGGACTCCCCGCAGCTCTGTCGCTGGGCCTCATTGCGGATGTACTCTGCAACCGCGCCATAGGTGGGCTTGTCCTCTGCCCATCCTCCCAAGACTGTAATGAGAGGGCTCCAACTGTCAGGAAGGGCCATGAGGAGGGCCATTGCCTGCAGCTGCGTGTCGATCTTCCACCCCACGTCGTTGCACTATGAGGCGAGCAACTTGATCTGCTGCATGGCGGTGATGACATCATCTCCCTCCTCGATTCTCATTGTCAAGAGTCGTTTCATTGCGAAGATTTTGTTCGCCAGCGACGTCAAACTATGCATGGCACCGAGTTTTTGCCAAGCTTCGGCTGCCAGCTTGCAGCCATGGGAGTAGCCCCACCACGACTCGGCCGTCCCGGAGACCAGCAGCATGAGCGCCTCCGTGTTCTTCTTTGCGAAGGCCTCCTTTTGCGCTTCCGTCGCCGTCGCTTCGTCGAGGACTTCCGTTCCCTTCATGACCTCCAGCAGCCCCTTATGCGCGAGGTGCATCTCAAAGTGCCACCTCCATAGCCCGTAGCCAGGACCACCTGCATACTTCTGGATAGGCTGCGTCTCCTTCTGCGCCATTTGCGCAGTCTTCAACTCTGGGACCTCAGAGCTTGACGCGTTGTCGTCCCCGACGACTGTCCCGTCCGTCGCGAAAGCCGTGAGCGATGTGTAGACCGGTCAGGGGTGTGGGCCCATAACCCTTTGTCAGAAAACGGCCCCCGGGTGGAGGCAGTTCCAACGTGGCCCGACGGGTCTACTGTGTATTCATGGCTATGTTTTTGTGCGGGTGGTTCTGAGTCTCTTCTGGTCGCCTCACGCTATATTTATGGGAGTTGAAGGCATTTGTGAGACAGTCAATTTTGCGAAGGGGATAACGCGATTTTGCATTAGTTTTTGAACATGGATATGATCTGAACATTTATAGGGCTATTCATGAGCTCTCCAATGCACCAAACTGTGCGCAATTCGGAGCACAGTAGCTCCCGCTACGTCATCCAAAGCGCAGCACCCCAAATCAGCCGCTCAGTCGGCGGATCATCCACCGGACGCCTCGGCAGATCTTCCAGAGCAAAGTCCCCAGATGGCATTTTGCTACTCGTTCCGGTCAATTATTCACCGGAAGTCGAACCGCGGCCGACTCCCAGAACCGCCGCGCACACCCCGACTTTGGAAGCCCATGTCTCCCTCGTTACTAGTCCGATTTTGGTGAAACAACTTCACCCGGATTCAGCAACTTTTCAAATTTCAGGGGCAATCCTCCATTTTAGGATCCGAGCAATCCTCGAGTCGCCAGATCCGTCGACGAGGATTTTTCCTCTCTCTGGCGGCTCGTCGGCGCCTCCCGGCGCCGCACTTGGGCATGCAGAGGGGCAAATCTTCAACAAAAATTTCCAACAAATCCAATCATGATACAGTGTTCTAGTAATGCTTCAACCAGAGATATCAAATGGTGTGACGTTTGCACCATTGGGGACCCAGTCTGCGATGAAGCATATAGCCAAATCCATTACAAACACATCAATTTCTATGTAATGACCATATCTTGCGAACATCAAATAGTGATTCCACGAGTACATAAGGATTGAACCAAAGTGGTCGGGGCCATCCTCGGTCAAGGAAATGTGCTCAAATTTGGCCTAGCCATTGGTGCTATCCAGAAAATATTTCTCTCTGCTACTCTTTGATTTCTAAGGACTTTCACAATGCACTTTAGTCCATAGTCTCTGGTTGTGTCGCCGCTTGTTTTGCTACCAGCGGTCTCTCCCCTCTTCCCCCTGAGCCCATGACTTTGCGTCAGGATCAAGAGGTAGCCGATGCTACTCTTTGGGATAAATCCATGCAGAAGAAACTTGATGCACTCAAGGAACACGATGTCTTTCAACTAGTCGAACTGCCTTATGGACGCAAGGTAGTCTCAGCTTGCCGAAGCACAAACTAAATCCTAATGGCACAGTGGATCCCTGTTAGGTATGATTGATAGGCAAGGGTTTTTTTACATCCCTGCAGTGGATTTTGACCAGACTTTTATACCATTTGGTTGCTACACCACTGCTCAAGCCCCCCTCAACCTTGTGGCTTGGCATGACCCAAAGTTGGAACAGATGGACGTGAACAATGCATTCTTGCACTACCAGCTCAATAAGGAAATCTGCATGGTCCAGCCGCTCGGCTTTTCTGAAAACGTTGACAAAGTCTTGCGCTTGTGCAAGGCCTTCTATGGAATCAAGCAGTTGCCTTGCTGATGGAATATGGACATCACATCCACTCTTGAGAGGAGGAGAAATCAACATAGTGCATTCAAACTTGCAGTCTTGCCAGCCCTCTGCTGGACCCTCTTGCGGCCATTTTGGTCTACGTGGATGACTTCCTTTTTGACTCACCCAGTCCATATGTCATTCAGGTAGCCAAGATTCTTCTCCAGTTTGCCTTCAAGATAAAACACCTTGGTCCAACAAAGAGATTCCTTGATATGAAACTTGAGCGTGATCATTAGCGTCGCACTCTCCACATACCCTACTGATCTTTAATTTTGTTTACTAGGAAAACGCAGATAATGTGATCTATGATTTCGTTCAACTTTTTCTTGAAAATGTTATTTTGGTGGCACCTAAACTTTTGTCGAAGGAAAGAACGTGTTCCTTAAATTCTACTACAAACAGGCTCATGCCTGCATCCGTCGGTCATTCGTGTCGTCCTACTGACGCGAAATTGCTCATTCGCACTCAAACTGCCATGTCAGACTGAGCTGACAGTTCTGACACCCCCGATCTGCACATCCCGCTCGTGCACACCCAGTGCGCGAGCGGGATGTGCACTGCGATTGTGAGTTTCTTATTTGCAATATTGCAACTTCAACCATGACAGAGCAAAAACCCTGTCATGTGCTATTTTCAAATTAGTTATGTGGTACTGTAACTTTAGACGACGAATTCAAACTCGACAAAAAAGTGATAAAAAATAATTGTACTAAAAAATAAAGATCAGTAGGGTAAATCAGAGCGATTTGCGTACCATGTGACAGATGTCCCTACTGCCTCCACCCCCATGACTCGAGCAGGCCATCGCGTGCTGAAGTCGTTGGATACGTCGTAGATGGGGGAGGCAATAGATGTCACCAACTAAAACAATGTCATTGCGTCACTCATGTACCTTGCGATGACCACACGCTGGTATTCACAGTCAACTTTTAGGCATCGTTCTTGTAGCAGCCTCGGGCCCGCAGTATTAAGCCTGCCCTCTACCTTGTTATGTACACTCTCTACACAGCTCATAAGAGACTGTGCTTTAGTGCACCACCCTTAGACATTGTTGATGGCTGCACTGAAAGCAACTGGGCTCATGACACAAATGCCAAGGGTTGGTCCAGGTATATCTTCCTTGTCGGTGACATCGTTGTTCCATGGAAGAGTGGCAAACACGCATGTGTAGCATGCAGCTCAGGTGAGGAAAATTACTTTGCACTTGGTTCAGGTATGTGTGAGAGCATCTAGGTGTGCGGCTTGCTTCAACATCTGCATGGGTCCACCTGCTACATCATTGTGCATTGTGACAACGAGAGCAGAAAGGCCATTACTAAGCACATTGGAATACATCTCACACACACACACACACACACACACACACACACA
>SZWC01008952.1:34667-63240 GCA_023375785.1 Penium margaritaceum | reverse complement strand
CTGTTGGTCGAGACCCGGACACTTGGTGCGTTGTACCAGTGTCACGAGGAGACCATGTGATCGTGTGTCTTGGTGTGTGGCTATACTGTGTGTGGCATGTGCATGCGAGCTGTTGGTCGAGACCCGGACATGTGGTGTGTTGCACCCGTGTTACGAGGAGATCCTCCCATGATCCTGTGTTTGGATGATGATACTATTGTGTTGGATTGCTCGTAGCGGTCGAGACCCGGGCCCTGGTACCGCCAGTGTCACGAGGAGACCATCTTGTCCTCTGACGTGTGTATGTGCATTACACTGGTTTGTGTGCGTGTGCATCACTCCTCTCATGGTCGAGACCCAGACACTTGGTGGGTTGTGCCAGTGTCCAGGGAGACCCTAGATGGATGGCAGATAAGTGTATGTGTGTCTGTGTGAGTTGAATCATGCATGTTATGGCTTGCCATACATTGTTGTTCCATGCCTTCGTTCATTCGTTCTGGCATGGACGGCTATGTCAGCCAGGGGGAGTGTTGGTTTGTGTGGCTTCCACCCGTTACGGCCGACACTGCTAGTTTACCGATGTACCCACATCCGGGGTATATGGTGGAGGAGAGCGTGATGACACGACAGGCCTTCGGGGTGTCTCGATATTTCTCCAACACGTACGACAGCGCCAGCGAGACGCGGTCGATGCGTTCCGGTAGCCCTGTGGGCTTGTTGGGAGCTAGGAGAGTTTTCTCGGTGGGTTGAGACCCGCGCACCCGGTGGACTATACCGGTGCGACGAGGAGACCCGGTGGCTGATGTGGGGCTTCCGATGTTCGGAAAGCCGTCTGTGATGTCTGGACATTGATTCCGAGATTTGATTGGCACTGCTCAGATTTTCTCGGTGGTCGAGACCCGGGCACTCGAAGAGCTGTACCGCTGCCTCGAGGAGACCACCTTTGTTGTTGTCATCGTGTATGCAGTGTGTTCTCCCTGTTGACTCATTTGGGTTCAGCAGGGATGACGGGGCCCGGTGCGGTTAGCTGTCGGCGCCCCTATATATGCCCGCTAGGGGCTCATTTGTAAACTCTCCTTGTTCTTTATATTCAGCGTTCCAGACTTAGCCAAATTCTTACCATCTTGCATCGCACTCACACACAGAGCTCATGTTCGTTTTTGCATGGGCCTGCATGCCCTAAAAATTATTTCCAATTCCTGTTCCCCGCATGCACTCTCCCGTTGCAACGGGAGGATGCCATTACAACGGGAGGGCCCTCCATATGAACGTACTTAGGCAGGACTACTACATGTCGTCCAACAATTTCGCAACACTACACGGGACCATGGACGACGAGAGGAGATTTGTGCGTGCGGTGGCCATCCGCAGAGCTCTGCAACTACACCTTATCCTTCATGCTGTAGTGGAGGACATCATACGACATGTGACGCGACGCACACAGCCCATCATCAGAGAGCCCATGAACGTGGGTCCGTTCACTGGGCTTGCATGGCCTCACGAGCTCCACTGCGGTCATCCCATGCGCATGAGGCGGACAACACGATGCGGATGAGGCGCGATGCCTGGTATGGCATCATCAACATCGTACGTCGTTCTACATCGCTGTGCGACACAAGGCTATAAGTGGATGAGAAGGTTTTCATGTGGCTACAGTGCGTGACACATGGCATGGCGATACGTGACATAATGGAGCACTTTCACACGAGGCATGCTACAATATGCCGAGTCATGCGCGATGTAGTGCATGCATTGAACTCCATGGCTTCCACAGTCATCCAGTGCCCATCAACATTGACCGACATACATGCACCTTGGGTAGGAAGATGTGACCTTCTCTCATGGTTTCCTGACTGTGTGGGCGCCATTGACGGCACACACGTGCTTGTTGTTCTACCTGCTTTGAGGAGAGGTGCTTACCTCAACCGTCACAGCCAAAAACTGCATAACATTCTGGTTGCATGCACTCCAGACTTGAGGTTCAGCTTTGTTACGGCTGGGTGGGAGGGGAGTGCACACGATGCAAGGATGATTTCGGATGCTTTATCATGCGGGTTCCATTTACCTAGGAACAAGTACCTACTTGCATATGCAGCTTTCCCAGAGGCACATGGACTAATGCCACCATATCGTGGATGCCGTTACCATCTCGCCGAGTTTGGCCCTGGTGCTTTACGCCCCCAAGACGTGCAAGAAGTATTTAACAGGCGTCACGCAGCCACACGATCAATGATAAAGCGGGCGTTCGGCGTCTTGAAAGTAAGATTTCATATTTTGCGGACAGTGCCACTCTACGTTGTAGGTTTCCAGGCCAGACTAACGCTGTCATGCTTCGTCATGCACAATCTCATATGTGATATACAGCGTAGTGAGGTTTCTGGGAACATGGACCGGGAATGGTTAGTAGTGGATGAACCTGTGGTTATGCTACCAACAATAGCTAGGGTTCATGGCTCTCTCTTGATTCGGACTAGACGTTTACGCATAGAGATTGGCATGTGGACGCAATACCAAGAACAATTGATGGGGGATGAAGATGTGGATGAGTCAGATTGAAGACCTATTGTTAAAATTCAAAATAGAACTAAACATTGACACATGTAACTAATATAGACCAGGAACATTATCATCTTCTTCCAGATCCTCATGGACGTGAATAGGTCCAACCTTGCCTGCCAAATCCTCAACAGCATCGTCAGCACTACTAGCTTGACTGCCGCTTCCAGCATCCTTTGCTGTGTAGTGCATGGTGTTGTTGCGGCGTGGATTCAACCTGCTTAGTGGTGGGCTAACTGTCTTAGAAGCTGGCATGCTTGGTGGCAGAAGAGGATCACGACCAAGCAGCCTGATGACCTCAAGCCGGAGCATCCCTGTGGAGTGAACATAGTCTGAACACTGAGTTGCATCCACTTTCATGTGATCAAGACAAAAAAAAATTATTTTGGTCATGAATGGTGATTTCCTTGTCCATAGCCTTAACAGCCATGTCATAATTGGTTTTCGGCCCATCATCGTTGATTACGCCCTCCACTTTCGATGGCTTACGTGGCAGTGCATCTGTGGGCTTGTCCTGGCATTCACCTACCGCCTTTGGCTTACACGGACGAACGTCATTAGCCCATTCCGCCTCCCTAGAAACCACGGGCATGCAATCCTCACTACTGAGGACGAGCTCGCCGCAAGCTTTGCCATGCGCAAACAGCTTAGTTGCCTCATCAAACCAAGGCAAGCTCTTACCCTCAAGCTTCCCCTGTTCAAGGTTGAGGCTACGCACCTCATCCCACTTCTTCAGTCTAAGCTCTATGTGTCATGATCTACGGTTTAAACCAATGCCACTTAGGCCAGCCAATCCAGAAGCCAGTTTCCAACGTGCAGCTATGTTAGCAAGACGAGAGCGAACCTGGACGCGAGTTAAATCCTCGGCCATGCCAAAGCTCCTTGCGAGGCGCTTCATGATCCTTTCATGTAGCTTTGTCATCCAGCCACTTGTGCCACGGTATCTGCCGACGTAGCGATTGGCAATGCGGATGAGCTTGACGTCACGTTCTGGTGTCCAGAAATCCTTTTGGAGGCCACCGACGGAGCCACTGTCGGACGAAACTTCACCTCCCACCAATGACAGTGCGGGCATGCATTGCGTACCGATGATTATTGGCGCGGGCAAGCTTGGAGCACCAACAAGTGTTGGTGTGGTCTTCGCGAAAACCTTATACCGGCCCCCTTGTGGCTGTTGCGTAAGGTTAGCTTGACCGGTCATGGAACGACGACGGAGATGGTTGAACAGGACGTTGTCCATGGCACTTGTCTGACCACCAGAGAAGGAGGTGGACAACTAGGGCATGCTGCCATGGCAACCAACTGACGCAATGTTTGAGGGAGCAACCATCGATGAACGTGCAAGGTGCAGGTATTGAGAACTAAGGAGGGGTGCACTGGCAACTGTGCAACTCTTCCTTCGTGCATTGCAGCCATGCACAACGACACAGCCCACGTGAGTTATGCGACTCGATGTAGCGCTCCGAGTCCTCGTGCACATCGGTTCAAACTTTTGCATTCCCAAGTTCAAATTTAACATTTCACAAGATTCACTCAGCGGGTTGCACGCCTTCCAATTACTTAAAACATGCTTTTAACAACGTTTTCCACATGGTTGACTGTCATCGAAGTATTTCTCGCTTCAACCCTAAACTTTTTTGATAAAATCAAGCAAAATCAGTGAAACACTCAATTGCGCTTCGACGTAAATGAAATATGAAGCGTTCAACGACTGCTTAAACAATGCAGAAATGAGCGAAGGTTGTCGCAAAGAATTGACAACTTCTCGAGCGCCGGAGCAAGCTCGTGAATGTCCATGTCAGCTCGCACGCCCGTAGGATACCTCACTTCATACATTTTGTTTAAAAACAAGACAAAAGAAGAAATATTTAAAAAAAATTCGAAATCATAATACTCTTATGCAACAAATCTTGATCAAAATCCCTCATAAATATATTAAGGCAGTGGAATTCAGTGTCTTGATAGGTTTTATCATGGATTACAACATGTTAGTATGCACGTGGGGAAGTTATGAAAGAGGATCTCTATAAGATAAAATGGTGGTGTAGAATAAAGCTCCGGATAGAACAAGAGAAGGAAGCCTCTTTACGGTAATAGAAATATCAGTGATGATTTTCTCTCTTGTCAAACCATCGTGATAAACACTACTCATTTCTTAACTTTAAAACCTTACTAAGATGTATTTATGTGTTTGAAGGCCAATAACATGGCTTACCAAATTCATGCAGTGAAAGTTGTTTTCCGTGTAATAAATCATCATAATGCATGAGTTGTGAGTGGTGAAAAACATCCTTGTCAAAATAATTCACAAGATTTGAATAAAAATGTATTAAAAAATCATTGAGTGTCTCAAGTTCAATATTTGAAAAAGCATAGTTCTTCTTAGTACGTCCATTTGTGAGAAAATGGTGTTCATGTGGTCAAAACTACTCCTCCTAAATTCATTCAAGTGGTACCAAGGATTTTCCCCTCAATAGATGTAACTAATTTGAAAAGTTAAAAGTTTACCACACAATAAATGTTTTCTGTATTCAAGCCTTTTCAGACTTGACTTTCTGAGTTTATGTAGGTTGAAAAGTGTGATGAATCCCTTACTATGGAACAAATTTTACATTCTATGATTTGTTATGTCTATTGATGTGATGACATAGGAATGACTTTGTTTGTATGAGGAAAACAAGAATTATCAACGGTGCAAGTACACTTTGACACTCGGCTGAGCACACACCGTAATTCAAAACATGTAAGCATATGACGGACAGACACATCACACGTGGAAACATACAGAGATCGCAAGTTGAGTAGTTCACCAAGTTTTGGAGATGTAGGTTGGATGTAGCTAAACCACAAGGCAACCACGCTAAATGCCTTCTCACAAAAGAACCAAAGTGATTACGTACTGTATACACTGTATAAAGTCCACGTGCAGGAGACACCACTTGGATACCTTGATGGATGTGTCTTTAAGTGAATTTTAGGAGTACCTGATAGTATCCCGCTTGTGTTGGAAAACACAATACATGAAATACTCAATGAAATGGACACCCTTAAGTACGTATAGTGGAAATTCTCGGATCCCCTTATCCAAGGAGTTGTAAGAGTTACACAACTACTTGGTTGGTTGCATAACCACCCAAGCCAGCAAAAGGGACACTCGGAACTTGTCGTGTACCCTTGAAGGTAAAAGGACACAAAACAGATGGACATAGAAGTTGAAGGGTCACTAGTAGCTAATGGGCCACTAAAGGTTGATGATGTAGTGGTAGTTGAAGGGCTAGTTACCAACTTGGAGGTGGCCAATGACGAGTAACCTCTTCCTTGAGAAAATGTAAACCAAGTGTCTTGGAGCGAAATTCCAAAGAATTTTAATGTTTCAAAAGGGGATTAAAATAGAACCCAGCAGATCAAACTCATGTTTCTTCATGTTACCTCATAGTTTCAGATGGTCAATCATATAAGATGTTAAAGAATTCCATGATAAAACTTTGGAGGGGTGAAGGTAGTGATTTTTTGATGCTTGGTGGAGATGGAAGGCAAAATGTAGCATGTGTAGATGATTGTTTAGTAGAATCAGAACATGATCCACTCCAAAATGTTTTTATCGAGAACAATAAAAGGCTTTCCATTTCAGAAGAGCCTTTGACTAATATGGTGACAGGGATATAAGGATCATCTAAAACATTAACTTTGTTGCGTCACTTTGTCAGAGCTGCTAAAAATGCTAATGAATAGGAACTTAGATTGCGATACACAAAATTTCAATCATGATAATGATTGTTTTGAGGATTTTCCTATCGCAACAGTTTTCCCCCGCCTTGTTGGCCTATGTTTTTAAAGCAAGAGGGGGAGTTTTCATAACAATGTCATCCCCCCTTCTTGACCCAGAGAGTCCACAAATATGAAGAGTTTCATAGTTAGTGGGAAAATTGTTGAATTAGTGGTGCATACAGAAGGTACGCAAAAGGATGCAACAATTGCTTTAGGGTGCGCTCAGGCGACCAGTCCTGTCTTCAGGGGCTAATCCCCACCGAATGGAAGACCAAGATCATCAATCATTGGCTCGAGGAGTACTGATCAGAAAGACATGTCTGTTGGATTGCTTGTACAGTCGCCAAACCAGAGCATGCAAGGTGCCCCACCAGTACTTGAAACCACAACCGCATCAGTTACGAGTTTGAGTATTTTTTCAAACTCCTCTCAAGGCTTAATTATCAACAACGCCTTTCTTGGTACATGTAAATAGAAACCATCATTAGGTTGTTGTGAATCTGTCCAAGGTGGCCTTTTTATGCAAATATTGGTAGGAAGAATTTGGCAATAACCGAGAACCTCCACGACAAGGTCTCTACAAACTCTTATTCAGATTCTACAAGTACGAGGAGTCTGAGTTGAGATTATTCACTCCTTTCCATGTGTCTGATGGTTTTTCACTCGTGTTTCTTCTCTCCAAATAGCCCCTTTAAGCCAAGAGATCCTATTTCTTAGACCATGAACCCTTTGAGAGGGACTTGCAAGCCATGTGAGGATGTGGCACCCAATGTTCACTGGTGAGTCTTCTAGCACAATGTTTACAAAGAATCTTCACGTCTACCCTAGATTGGAGATCTTAAGCATGTAAGAGGCAATATGCATCTGCTTACAACCTAAACATGCATTTAAACTTCCCACCGCAATATAATTGAAATTGTTTGTACACATGAACATCGTGGGGGAGGTGTATGGTGCATCCCCATGAAATCCAATTCCTTGGGTATACAAAGCATGTTTGTCCTGGTTGACACTGTTGGTGAGGAGGTATAGGACTTCCTTTCCTGCACAAACAAAAACAAGTGTCACTATACCATCAAGGACCTTACTCAAACCAAGTAATCCTTGGTGCTCACGTGCTTGATGTGGTCATTGGATTTTGTTGGGTTGTGTAACGTGTCGAGTCTCCAGCTCCTGCTCTGAAGTCGTCGTCGGAGTTCGCAGAATGGCGTTCTTAGTCCGCGTCAGGGATTTACCCCTTTTGCAAGACTGAGGGGCAATCGTCATCAACGACCCAGAGCAGGGAGACTCGAATATTTCGAGTCTCCGGAGGCCCATTTCCGTTTTTAACCAAATCCCTGGTTTTGGACCCAAACCGGGGGTTTTTACCTCGAACTCGTGTGTTCGCATGAGTTATTCCGTTTATTTTATGTCAAATTTCGTCGTAAACGAACTTTGATTTCTATTTTGTCGTTCTGGTGCGAAACCGTCGCGTGCGAGGCACGCTGGCGATTTCGCGCCAGCTCTCTCTCGACCTCACCCTCGCTCCCCCTATCCCTTGTCCTCTCTTGCTCGTTTGCAAGGAGAGCGAGGGGGGCAAGGGCACGAGGCCACGAGGCCTTGCCCTCGAGGCCCTCATGGCCCCTCAGCTGCAGATCGGGCTATAGCCGCGATCGGCGGCTGGCGGCTGGCCGACCGGTGGCCGGCCGGTCGCTTGGCCGGCCACCGGCCGTCCAGCCGGCCGGCAGCGAGCTGGCCAGCGGCCAGCAAAATGCTGGCCGCCGGCCAGCCCTCGCTGACGCAAGGGGTGGTGCGGAACCACCCCTCGCTTCAGCGAGGTGGGAGGGCCGAACCGGCCCTCCCGCTACATTCCTCCCCACTTATTATGAACCGTCCCGGTTCATGAACAACAAGTAGGATTGTTAGTCAGTGAGTCATCAACATTGTGAAAGAAAATTAATGATTTCAATCACCAGTTAAACATGAACACGTGCATGGTACTTAGACCTAAGCTGCAGCTTGTAGGTGAGCACGGCTAGCGGCCTCCCCCCTTTAGGCTGGAGCGTCCGCGCAACAACCATGTTGGGCGTCCCCAACCTCCTATGGTCGCTGTCCATGAATGCTGCCCTGTGGGAATGTTGTTCACTTTTCCGCGTTCAGGTGGTACCTCCTGCCACGCGTCGATCTGTGCGAGCTGCAAGCTCGCTCCAGTACTCGTTGACCACCCTTGTGGACAACCGAGATTCGGGCTCCCATGAATTATGTTCAGGTCCACAACCGGTCCAATGAACGAGGTACTCCCTGACAACGCGCGACCGAAGAGTACGCTCTCGGTGCTGGAGTAGACGAAGGACCTCGCATTGGCCGTCAGAAACCAGGACTGCTGGCGGTGGCTGAACGGTTCCTTCTGCCGTGTATGGAGCCAGCAGGCTCACATGAAACACGTCATGTATCTTCACACTCGGCGGAAGTAGCAATCGGTATGCCACTGGCCCGATGCTTGCCACAATGTGAAACAGTCCAATCCACTTTGGTAGAAGTTTTCTTGCCCCTTGTGACTTCAGCCGAAGGTTTCTAGTGCTAAGCAACACTTTGTCACCGATGTCAAACGAGACCTCCCGGCGACCTTTGTCGGCATATGCCTTTTGTCGCTGCCAAGCTGCTTGAAGGTGACCCTTCGCCTCGTGTAAGAAGGAGTCGATGCGCTCGGCAAAGGCTTGAGCGGAAGGAACCTGCCCTCCTGTACTCCCACTCTTCACCAATGAAGAGGGTACCACTGGATGCCGACCACTGTTCAACACGAACGGTGTGAACTGTGTGGACTCGTTCACAGAGTTGTTCACCGCAAAGTCTGCCGGTGCTAGGAATTCGTCCCAATCATGCATGGAAGGGTCCACGTACATGCGGAGCATCTGCTCGAGAGTGCGATTCATGCGCTCTGTTTGTCCGTCAGTTTGAGGGTGAAATGCTGTCGACATTTGTGACTCACTGCCGAAGTACTCGTGCATCTTTTGCCAGAACTTACTAGCAAATTTTTGAGCTCGATCGGAGATAATGCGCAACGGCAAGCCGTGGTACTTTATGATACCCTCAAAGAAGAGACAAGCGGTCTCCTCTGCGTTCACGTCAGTGGTTGTCGGAATGAAGTGTGTCATCTTCATCAAAAGATCCACAACTACTAGTATTGCATCGTGGCCACGGGTCGTGTCCGGAAGACCAGTAATGAAGTCCATGCTGATGCACTCCCATGGAGTCCCAGGAATGGGAAGCTATTGGAGGAGTCCAGCAGGCTTCTTGTTACTAGCCTTATTCCGAAGACATGGATCGCATGTCATGCAATACTTACGGACATCGACACTCCATCCTGGCCACTAATAGTGGTCCGAGAGTGCCTGTCCGTTCTTTCGGGGTCCCACATGACCTGCGACCGGGGGGTCGTGGAACTGGGAGATAACCTTTGCTCGAAGGTCGCCCGAGTTTGGCATAACAACTTGTTCTCCGTGCCAAAAGATTCCTGCGGCCTCCACCAAGCCATATTTGTCCATATTTCGAGAGTCTTGAAACCAAGAATCCACACAGTATCCCATCCGGATCCTGTTTACAAAACCGTTGTAATGGATAATCTCTCGTGGTGGTTGCCGCAGAGGTGTAGGGGGATCTGGTGGTTGTACTGTTACTGTTGCAATGGCCATAAACCACCCACTGATCTCGGTGGTTGCTTTAATTTCCACAGGCTGTCGGCTTAATAGATCGGCCACATTGATACGTCCTGGCCAATATTCCCATGTGAACAAGAATCGACTCAGGTATTCGCTCCAACGCGCCTGTTGTTTTGACAAGTTCGGTTGCGTTTGGAAAAACACCAATGGATTATGGTCGGTCACGAACGTCACACCCCCTTCAGCACCCTCGAGGTAGCAACGCCACATCTTGAAAGCGTGTACAACCGCAAGGAGCTCTTGATCCCCAGTCGTGTACCGCGTTTCCGCGGGGATGAGCTTACGGATTTTATACGCAACTGGGTGACCGTTCTGCATGAGGACGGCTCCGAGTCCTACTACCGACGCATCACATCGAACCTCCAACGGTTGCGATGGATCCGGAAGAGCTAGGACGGGCGCCGTGGATAGAAGCTCTTTGACTTTGAGAAATGAGTTCTCGCAATCAGGCATCCATTCCCAACGTAAGTCTTTTTGCGTGAGCTTGGTTAGCGGTGCTACCAGGGTCGAATACCCTTGCATAAACCGTCGAAAGTAGTTTGCAAGGCCGAGGAAAGACCGAATCTGCCCAACATTTTCGGGGCGTGGCCAGTCCACAACGGCTTGGACCTTTCGTGGGTCGACACGGATGCCGTCCTTGCCGACGATGTGTCCAAGGTATTTGAGCTCATCTTGTGAAAACTTACACTTGCTCACTTTCGCATAGAACTTATGTTCCCGAAGGATTGCGAGAACTTCACGCAGATGTTCTATGTGCGCTTCTATTGATTTGGAGAAAACGAGGATGTCATCGAGGTAAACCAAGACAAACTGTCCGAGTTGCTTGGCGAACGTTCGGTTCATNGAGTTGGTCAAAAAGGTCCTCAATCCTCGGTAAGGGGAATCGATTTTTCACCGTCAGCTTGTTCAACGCCCGGTAATCCACACACATGCGTAAACCACCGTCCTTTTTGTTCACAAAAAGGATCGGCGTACTGTACGGCGAGCTACTGGGCTCGATCCACCCTTTTGCAAGGTACTCTTTGATTTGGCGTTCGGCCTCTCGCCTTTCTGCTGGACTAAGGTGATACATGGGTCTGAACGGAGGAGTCGCCTCCAGCTGCAGCGGAATCGTATGGCCCGTGTGTCTTTCTGGTGGAAGCCCTGCCGGTGGGTCTTGGAATACATCCAAGAACTCTGCCAATAGAGATCTGATCTCTTGTGGCGTGTCTTCCGTCACATCGTCCTCCACTTTCTGTAGCTGAGCCAAGAAGTATCGACAACCTTGTCGAATACGTCTCTTGACCTGCATTGCAGACAAGCTGGCATGGACTTTGAGTCGGGTCGGTGATAATTCTGTACTCGAAATCAATGTAAAGCAACATTGTCCTTTTTGGAGGATCAAACACTTTGATTCAAAGCACATTAGAGCCTTGTTGTCACGGAGCCAGGGATCGCCTAACACCATGTCAAACGGGTCAAGAAGGTTGAGTACCTTCAACATGACACTCTGTGTGTACCCTTGAATATAAATTTTCGCTTTACAACTACCGATCACGGGTACCCTACGGTTGTCACCGACAACAACTGCACCATTCGATGGCTCGTACTTCAGGCCAACCTGTCGGGTAAAGCCAAGGCTAACAAAAGAGTCGTCCCCTCCAGTGTCAGCAAGTACGTTCACGGGAGCACCAACTAGGTGTCCTTTGAACTGCATCGTCATATTGCCTCCACTCTTGTGAGTGAACAGACTCGACGACGGCAAGCCGAGTTTATGATAAACACGGAACTGTACGATGGGCGTCGCAACTCCCATGATTCATCCACTTGAGTCCACATCTTGTGGGCACGTGTGAATTCGGCTAGCACCTTCCCGTCTTTAAATTCGACTAGGTCAAAATTGTCGACTAAAGGTACTGCAAATGTGATTGAACTCATTGCTTTGAGGGCGTTTGCTTCAATCATTGTGTCACACAACTCTTGCACAGTGGTCCGTGTCGCCACCACTAAGCATGTACGATCACGCATCTCGTCCGGGGATTCAAGGTTTAGTGGGCAATGTCGATCAGCAAGTGTAGAATTCGGTTCAACAAGAGGAGAGAAGACAACATAGAAATTTGAACTCGTCAAAAACTCAAATTGTTTAACATCCTCATCTGAAAACATGAACCCACACTCGTGATCCAGTTTTACCCCTGAGTGGTCCCCACTGACGTCACTCAGGGGTGGGGAAAACTCGCCCCACGGCCCTGTCCGTTACCACGGCCGGACCCATTGCCGCGACCGTGACCCTGTCCACGGCCCTGTCCACAGCCTCCTGCTGCATCATCCCCACGAGGTGCTACTGCTATAGCTAACACCGTGACCTCTTGTCCACCCCCAGCAGCCTGAGGGCACTGAGCCCTAAAGTGGCCCGATTGCTTGCAGTTGTGGCAGAGCCCTTCGCGGAAGGATGTGTTGCGACGCTCACGCGCCGCCTGCAGCTCGTCATTCTCGTGGCTGCGCTTGTTGTTCGGGCCCTTGTATCCACCAGCCTCCTTGGCTGGAGGGTTTGCGGGCTGCTTGCCCTTGGCCCCACCTCGCTGTCCAGCTGACCCACCAACTCCTGCAGCGTCCATGCGCATGTCGCGGCCTTGCTGTGCACGCGCGTTCGGCCGCACATCAGAGTAGTGTTTCGGGTTTGCCGAATACACTTCGCTCATGTAGTCGCGCAACGCCCTCCAGCTTGTCCAAGCTTGGCCAGTGGCTTTCATGGTGGTCTTGTCCTTCAGCTTCTCGCTAGCAAGACCATCACGCAAGTACTCCAGCAGCATGTACTCCGGGTACTTGAAGGTCTGAGTCCCATCACCCTCAGTGAAGCTTTTGGCTTCCTCCACGAGTGTGGCAAACTCGCTCAAGTAGGATTCGAGCGAGCTGCCCAGCTGCCTGAAGTCCTTGATCTTGTGGAAAGCGCGCTACGCCTCCTCACGTTGGGTGCACTTCTTGCGCATGATCGTGCAGAAGGCCTCCCATGGCATGGGCTGCCACTCGAGGTGCGGCTGCTACGTAGTCCACTCCTTGACCACATACTTGAAGAGTTTGTCTTCAAGTCGCGTCGTGGCAAGGTCGCCCCACTGGCTGAGTTGAGCCTTGTGGATACGTAGAACGTGCTCCATGCGGTTCAGTCAGTCGGTCAGCTTCACGCCCTTCCGGGAGATCTCCACACTGTGGAGGAAGGACGTGTTCATGACCGACCCCGAAGTCGTCGAGGTAGGCAAGTCGTCGTTGCCACCGGCAGTGGCATCCGCAGCTGCGGCACGCTGTGCTTGCTACTAGATCTGCACCTGTGTCACGCTCTGCAACGCCTTGCCGAGGTCGTTGCATCGGCGGCTTGCCTCGTGGGCGGCCAGGCGCTGTAGCTGGCTATCATGGTCAAGATTCGTGATGCTTTGCCCGACGTGGGCTAGCAGGTTGGCGAACGCGAACTTGAGCTCTGATGTCGTCAGAGCATCGGCGATAGCTTCCAGGGCCTCGCGTTGTTCGTGCACCCTTACCCACTGCAAGAGGGTACGGTTCGCGTACACGCCACCAAGGAGTCCCACCTTTTGGAGGAGACTATCGTTGGCGACGACGCTCGAGTGGACGCTGCCTTGCCCCATTGTGGCCGCATCGTAGGAAGGGGGGTCTGCCCCCATTCCTCCGAGTGGTGTCGTATCCCCACCGTCGGTGGTGATCCTGAGTCGGCCTGCCGCCTCAACGCCAAACTCCGCGAGCCTACGACAGTCCTCGCGAATTGCCTTCGCGGCGTCGTCATCCGGCTCGTTCTCGCGAGAACTTCCCGTGTGACCACTTTCAGCGCCCTTCCTGCTCTCGGCAGTCTCGTTGCCGTTGGCAGCTTCAGGCGATGCGGCGGGCGTCTTATCCTTCTCGAGCAAACAGCTCGAGTTCGCCGTACGACGATGACGATGGTCGCGATCCTCGACGCCTTCGCCATCGTCGGCGTCGTGCTCTTCGTCGGGGTCCCCCTTGAGGAGATCCTCCTCCATCGATCATCCGTCATGTGGGGGTCGTCCACGTGCGCGTCGATGTGCTCGTCGAGCACCTTTTCGGCCTCCGCACGCTTCTCGGTGTCGCCAAGGTTGGCGTCGGTTGCCTTAGGCGGTGCAATGGCCTAAGGCGGTACGGTTGCCTTAGGCGGCACGGTTGCCTTAGGCGGCACGGTTGCCTTAGGCGGTACGGTTGCCTTTGGATTGGCAACCGTGCTCGCGGTGACGGCTCCCAAAATTTGGAGTCCGCCGAGCGCTCGTGGTGAGGCCGTCACCGCCTTGCCCTTGTTTGTCTTGGACGGTCCGGCACTTGCCATCTCGTCCTTCGTGCAACTAGCACGTGAAGGTCGTTATGAGGATTACCCCACAACTTAAAGGAGGAATCGCCTCCTACAATCTATCTCTCATGATCGTTGAGGCAATTTCAATTTAAATTTATGTTTTCCTAGGCCACCACGTTGGCACAAGGTTGTGGGTTTAGAAACTAGTCCTCCTAAGCCGCGACTCACGGCACTTGGAAGCAACTAGGATCTAGGAAAACAGAAAATAATAAGACAAGGAAATGACAAGGGATGTGAGTGTCGCTCACAAAACAAGAGCAAGGAGTACAAAGAGGAATTCTAAAAATTCCTAACAAGTCTTTCAATCTGTCTTCAACTTGTTGTCTTCCTCTTGTCTTCTTGTCTTTCTTGGTCTTCTCTTCACGCTGCTTGACGCCTCTCGTGTTCTTGGGCGGCGTCTTCCCTTGAGCCGACGGCATTGGCAAGCCGCCAAAACTCTTCAAGGTGTCACCCTCCTTCTTTTTAGGGTGCTCTCAGGCCGTGAGAGTCCCTAAGCTTGGGGAGGGGCGCTGTCCTAATTTTTTGGATGAGGGAGTTTTGAAGGAGCCTTGAAAATGGGGAGGATTTTGTGGTTTTTGAGGGTGGGAACTCCCCACTCCACCCCACAAAAATCTTCCGAGCCCTCTGAAAGTAAGGAGAGGCTGGAAGGAAGAGTCTCCATCAAGAAGAGCTCTTTTCAAGATCTCTAACGCACTTTACGGCACTTCAATCCGTGAAGTGTAGATGCCGTAGTCCCTTCTGGCATTTCTACTGCTGCTTGCAACTCCCGGCGGCGTTTTATCTATGTCGTAGCCGCCGTTTACGTCAAAATCTTGGTCGCGAGGGTCGTCTGGCTCTGAGAACCACTGTAACATGTCGAGTCTTAAGCTCCTGCTCTGAAGTCATCGTCGGAGTTCGCAGAATGGCGTTCTCAGTCCGCGTCAGGGGTTTACCCCCTTCGCAAGACTGAGGGGCAATCGTCATCATCAACGACCCAGAGCAGGGAGACTCGAATATTTCGAGTCTCCGGAGGCCCATTTCCATTTTTAACCAAGCCCCTGGTTTTGGGACCCAAACCGAGGGTTTTTACCTCGAACTCGTGTGTTGGCACGAGTTATTCCGTTTATTTTATGTCAAAGTTTGTGGTAAACGAACTT
Organism: Penium margaritaceum; assembly: GCA_023375785.1. NCBI lineage: Eukaryota > Viridiplantae > Streptophyta > Zygnematophyceae > Desmidiales > Peniaceae > Penium > Penium margaritaceum. The sequence continues at coordinate 47,758 of SZWC01008952.1, read as the reverse complement.
CGATTTCTATTTTGTCGTTCTGGCTCGAAATCGTCGCGTGCGAGGCACGCTGGCAATTTCGCGCCAGCTTTCTCTCGACCTCACCCTCCCTCCCCCTATCCCTCGTCCTCTCTTGCTCATTTGCAAGGAGGGAAAGGGGGGGGCGAGGGAACGAGGCCACGAGGCCTCGCCCTCGAGGCCCTCGTGGCCCCTCAGCCGCCGATCGGTCTGTGGCCGCGATCGGCGGCTGGCGGCTGGCCGACCGGTGGCCGGCCGGTCGCTTGGCCGGCCGCCGGCCGTCCAGCCGGCCGGCAGCGAGCTGGCCGGCGGCCAGTGAAATGCTGGCCGCCGGCCAGCTCTCGCTGACGCGAGGGGTGGTGCGCAACCACCCCTCGCTTCAGCGAGGTGGCCCTCCCGCTACAGGTTGGAAAGGTTTGACGGTTGACTATTTATCTACAAAAAAACCGTAGGAGCTTTTTTAGGAGACCCGACCACTTTGAGAAGCTTTTGTAGATAGGCAGCCTCTTCTATTTCTTTGGTCGTTGACACATATTCTACTTTGGTGCTGTTGAGTGGAACATGGGCTTGGTTTTGACTACAGCTAAAGAATGTCGCGCCTTGCAGTAGGCACATGTAGCTGATAATGCTGCATTAGTCATGAGGCTATACGCCAAAGTCAGAATCAGTGTAGCTTTTCTTATTGAGAGATGTGTCAATGCTTTTCAGATTTGATTTTTCTTTGAAGTATAGTAAGGTGCAAGTCAACTCCTTACACACTCATAGAGGCCGAGTCTTGTTGTAAGAGGCAAGGCGTCAAACCGCAAATAGTCTGTTCGACGGGTACAAATAGTTGCATGCATGAGAGATTTGAAGTGCAAAAGGTAAGTTGCATCATAAAAGGAGCCTTTGTCACATTCTTCTTCTGGAAACGGTTGTAGTGATATTGGCATTTCACACAAGTATTCAGAGATGTTAAAGCATTTGATTTCTTTCTCAATGTGTATTTTCTCTCTAAGGCTCTTGAATATTGCTTCACAATCTCAATCAAGGTTCATGCAACAGTAGAAACTGACGTCATGCATTTCTTAAATTTTGAGTGTAGTTTCCATCACAATTGTTGTTTCTCTTGAGAGATCTTTGATATGATTGATGATGAGAATATCATTGAAATCTGTGAGGAAATTGCAATCGGTTGAATCTGTTGTAGCGTTTTAATATACAAAGAGACCGTCATCAAAGGACGTGGCACTAAAGTAGAAGTTGTCAAAGATGTTAATTTGATTTGGGTACCAGAAAAGAGGACATTGGTTCAACCTGGAAATACTTTTCATCAGCATAAAGACTCACACAGTGCCATCCATGTATCCTTGTGTTTGTTTCATGGAGATTTTCATGTTCATCTCCTCGTTGAGAAACACATTGTTGATGTCAATTTGAAGTATCTCCCAATCATCTAATACTACAAGGGAGAACATCACTTGGTCTATTTTAAAATGACTCAATGGAGCACAGGTATTGGAGAATTCCTTCCCAAGGACCAAGGTGAAGCCTTTGGCAAAAAAGCAAGCCACAACTTAGGTAAGGCTGCCATTTGCTTATGTCTGCAAATGAAACACACCTTTGAACTCATTTGTTAATTGTCCTGTAGTAAGTTAAACAACCTCTCAAGTTACTTAGGTGATAAGACTCTTGCCTTCTACATCAAGAGCCTATCGCCAACTTTCTGCATGGGGCCATGAAAGGGCTTCCTTGATGTTAGAATGTTCTTTGGGTAGATCTCTTGCCATCATGAGGACGGTGAGCATGTTTTTGAGGAATCACACATAAGTCATATCTTCTTCTTGATGGATGGTGAATGACAGGAAAGCTGTTGTTCATGAAATTATGTCTATATCTTTTAGATTTTATTATTATAAGATTTTGCATTACCTGATTCCGCATTTTTATGGTTGTTGGATCTCTCCTTGACCCCCTTTTATTCCTCCCATCATTGATCTCGTCAACCAAAGGAATCATATGTCATTGGTTTCAATGATCAAATTCTATATTGATTGCAATGTTATGACTATCAATATCTATTACAATGGATTCCACCACCTTCACCACCCCATCATGCATCTGTTCCACCTTTTCCTTAGTGTGTTCCTCCTTCTCCATCTCTACCAATAGATGTCATTGTAGTAATCTGTTTTATTTGGTGTTCCTGCCTTTGACTATATGAGATTGTACTAGAAGACAGCATCACAGCTGCAAGTGGAGCAACACGTTGAGATTTCATAGAGAGCCAAGGCCTTAACTTGTCACTCTGACCAATGAAGAATCCCTAGGTAACTTTGATGTCCAACTTATGCCGTCGTTCTTTCTAGACATGGTACAGAGCCATCAGTCAAATGTTCGAAGAATACTGGCATCATGCTTCTTGTTGTGTGGTGCTTGCAAGGAGTCAAAATAGTTTGAGTCCGATTGTAGCATTTACTCCATTCTAAACCACTTCATTCTTTCATGGGTTGACAGGTGTTCAATCTTGTTGATTGATTCCATGCTCCTTAAAAAAACAACAAATTTCTTGCAGGTGACTTTACAATCATTGTCTTAATATAGAATCTGCACCTTTTATATAATTTCTTGTTCGATCTATGGGAACCAATCACAGAAGGTTAAGAGAATTATTCACATCTCACAAATAGATATATTATAACATACCTTGGAACGTCATCAACAAAAACCACAAAAGACTCGTGTCATAAGGTAGAATCATTAAATGTTCCACAAATTTCCATCTGGATGGACTGCAGCTTTGTTGAGATGTTAGTTTTTGCTGTCAGAGGGAAGGATTGATGTGCCAACTTTGAGTTGAAGCAAATTTTATAACATTTAAACGTTCTCATGTTCTTAGCCTTTCCAAAGAGAGGTTGACAACTACTATGAATTGCTCATGCACACAATGAGGGTAAAGTTAGATTTTGATGGCACCATTGCTCAGTAGTTCTCCTATTGGGATTAGATCTCTCGTGGTTGTGCTCACAAAGAACTCCATGTATTTTGTGGTGAAACAAAGTCTTTTCATCATCAGCTTTCCCATGACAATGAGGTTTGCTCAAATTCCAATGACATAGGAAATTGCTTACAATGACATCGATGCAATTGTGAGCGTGGGCCTTTAGGTATATGATGTCGTTGATCAGTAGCTGTGCCATGTTTTCAACTATGACCATAAAGATTTTAGGGCAAGGTCTCAGGTTGTGCATGTAGTAAGGAACATAAGTTACATGTTTGTTGGTGCCACTATTCAGGTAGAAGACATTTGGATGTTGTGCTCTTCTCTTATAATTCAAGGTTGACGTAAAAAATGAAGAATGAGTTCTTTCCCACATTATCCAATTTCACCTTTGCATGGTTGGCATACTCGTCCTCCATGTCGTTTTCATCTTGTTGTTCCTCCTTACTTAAGATTTGAAAGCTCCTTGCTGCAACGTAGATCTGCATTGTTTTGGTTGCATTGGCCTTGAAACTTTGGCATCATCTCTTTCTTCTCGATGTCGCTATCACATGTAGAACCCCATCTCAATGTACCCATTTCTATTGTAGCACTTTCATGTAATAGTAGCATGTTGCATAGATTTTAAGGGAGCTGAGTTAACGCAGAGAATATGTAGCGATGTATGCTTAAGAGTTAAGAAGACATTCTAGCTTGGTTTCATGCTCCGGGAGACAAGTTGTAGGCTGATTATGAGTTGTCATTTACTTTGGAAAACATCTTTGAGCCATGACATGCAAAACTAACAAGTGCTTGCTCATGGTGCTATTCAACTTGCTTATCACATTATTGTTACTAAGGAGGTCAACCCAAGTGTAGTCAATAATACTCTTCATATATCTCAAGTTATCACCAAGTCCATTCATGATGTAGGAAATGAAGACGACCTTTGGAAGAGGTAAATCAATAATAGAGAGCTTGTCACAAATATCATTTGCTCTTTTGATGTGGAGATTGATGTTGCTGTTGAATTAGCTGATGTGAAAGTGGAAGAGGTTTTGGTGGAAATAATAGTTTTGGGTGGATTTGTTGGGCAGGTATTGCTGCTTGAGATATTTCCATGTAGATTTAGCCATTTCTATCGTATCTTAGTACATGGAAAGGGCTTCAATGATGCATTTTACTGCACTCTTGAGGACAACGGAGTATGTGATGAAGCTATACTAGTTGAGATGTTCCATGAATTTTGGTTGGCTCCATAAGGTAGGAGGACTCCACGGGCCATTAAAAAACAGCTACAGTTTGTGTGGATGGGTTGCCATATCAAAATGAAAAGCCAAGTGGGATGATTCATAAACATTAAACTTCTCAATGCTCGTGCTATTTGATTATAGGGTATTCAACATGGAAATCATGCTAACCAGGTCAAGAGGGTAGGGAGTCGATGGCAAGGGGAATACTCCTTTTGCAAGTGCAAAACAAGTTGACTGTTGTAGGCTCGACTATAAAAGGGTGGGCTATTACAAGATGAGCTCCTGAAGTTGCATTGAGGTTTCCTGGATATGTTGGTTCTGCATATTATTGCATAAAGATATTAATGTAGTTATGAGCTTCTTGCTATAGCTAAGATACCATATTATGTGTGTTTTTGTTGCCTTCTTGGAATTTCATTCTCATCAGCTTGTTAATGCCGTAAAATATCTTGCTTCCTGTGCATGTCTACTTCTTGCATTCGACGCTTGAATTCATCATGGCGTTTGGTGGTTTAAGCCTCAAACTCTAGGAATAGTAGTTCCATTTGCTCAACACACCAAAAGACAATTGTAAATAATTGTACATGCTGCTCATCTTGACCATGTTACATTCCTTGCATGAATGCCTGTTGTTGTAGATATTGTAAATCCTCTACCTCATCCATACTTCTTGCATTTATTTTATCTGTTGTTTTTTTTATTTTTGTCACTAGTCATCACTCTACTGTGATAACATGGGAAGAAAAGTGGAACATTTGTGGGTGAAAGCACACTCTGGCACAAGTTTCAACACACATCATAAGTTAATGCATTTGAACATATCAAGGATACATGCGTTACATGTGGATATGTACAAAGATGCAAATGCACAAAACCGGCTCTTATAGCAAGTTTAGAAACTAAAATCGTAGTTGTAGTAGGTGTTATAGTTGTACAATTTTAGTCGCACACCAAATGCTGGAGAGGGTACTTCGATTTAGATTATCCATAAGGCAACTGTCGTGGATGCCTTTTCACTCAGCAACCTCGGTGATGATATATTCCATACATTGTACAAAGTCCAAGTACTAATGGCAACAAAATGAAACCACAGGATGGATGAGTCTAGGAGTAAAATCTAGGAGTCCCTGATGGTATAATACTTGCTTTGAGAGATTAAAAGCATGGCTGACAAAGTGAAATGGCCACCCTTAAGTAGGTGTAGAAGAGATTCTCAGGTGCTCTTATCCAGGGAGTTGCAGAACTACCACAGTTGTTTTATGATCAGCAAGGCCTCTTGTAGAATCACTTTGAAGGTGAAGTATCCTTAGAAGATAAAGCATCAGAGAAGTTGAAGGGTCACTAGCAACCAAAGGGCCACTAAAGGTTGAATATGAAATGGCAGTTCAAGGGTCATTGGCCAAGTGAGAGATGACCAATGAAAAGTAACCTCTTACTTGTGAACATGTGAACTAAGTAACTTGGTGAAAATTTCCTAAGGATTTTAGAATGTCTAAGAGAGGATTCAAGTTGAACCTCGTTCGTGAAAATTTTATTTCTCAACACATACATGCTTCAATCATCTACTCATGTCGGCAACATATGGAAGATTGTTCAGTTTTAAGAAAAGAATTTTATTGATGATTTTGTGTTACTAGGATATGCCATTAAATGTTTTCAATAAGTGTATTTTCTCTTTGGAATCAAGGATTCACACATATTCTTAGCTTCTTCCAAGAGTAGATGTGGGAGTAAAATTCTGTAAAGTGGAGTGAACACGTCTTTAAATCCACTAATTTGTTTAATGTATTGTGGCAATTTGTTTACATATGAGCCTTTTTTTAATGAGTGTGAATAGTTGAATGAAGGGAGGAAAGGTAGTGGGTGATGAAGTTTGTATACGATCCAAATGTGGGAGAGGTGAACTACACTTTTGGGTTGTTGGGTTATGTACAATAAACAGTGGTATATATTATACTCCTTTGAAAGAATGTGGCTCCTACTATTTGTGGTAAGTTGGCTTGGAGTTGTCCCAGGGGTTGGTACATGGACTACATGTTAAGGAAGAAAAGTGGGTAAGGCTTGCCTAAGAGGATGTTGAGGTAAGGATAGGTGCAGAAATTCACTAAGGACCAGGGTTGTGAGGGGCTAAATTGTCCTGAGGTGAAGGGTAGTATGGTAATTTCCAATGTACTGAGTAAACTTTCTTTACTAAATGAGAACAAATTGATTCATTATGTCCAGGGGTAGGTATTATGATTTGGATTATCTGAGTGCATCATTGGTAAGTGTGTTCATGCAAGAGTTCTCAAAATTGAACATCAACTATTGGAGTATAGAAAGCTGCTACAATAACTCTTTTTGTGTAGTTCGTGTTTTTAATGCAATCTAACTGCTCTTGTTTGTAAGTATTAGTTTTTGGCTGAGGTTGAGAAGATTGAAAGTACATTATTTCCAACACTGTAATCAACATGCATGCAAGCAATAATTAATTCATCTGATTTGATGAATCATTTGCACACAAAGATTAAAATGAGTTTATTTTCCACGTTTTTAGGTGCAATATGGCATGTTGGATGCAAATTTGTAGGAGACAATGTACAAGCCCGAAGGGGTTTTGTAGTATCATTCGTTTTTCAACTCTACATGGTCCATATATTACTTAATTTCACATGATTTGTGGGGATATAAAAAGGCTTCGAGAGCGTTCAAACTTTTGGAGAAGATGTTGGATCAGGGGGGAGGTCCTAGATGGTGATGTAGGGATCATTATATATGTGCTGATTTACTTGATCGTTGTGTTCCTAAGTGACCATGAAAAAGTATATTGATATACGATTAATGAAATGGTGCAAAAGGATAAGTCTCTTAGAAACAAGATTGGATAAGAAAGGATGGAGGGGAAATGGCAACATGTGAATGGGAAGGGTACAGACAATTTTTTCTCCGAGAGAACTGTGAAAAATAGAGGGGAAATGCTGTGTTTTCAAATTTAGGCAGGGAAGGATGTTATGTTGTTGGTTTTTTTATAGGCCAAATGAGGCATCTCAAAATATATGAGTAAAGTTTTCTAATGTTCGTGTCCAAAAAATCATGCATATTTTGAAAAAAGTGGATGTTGGATGATTTCTCTAATAATGGTAATCCATAGTACAACATTGTGGTGATGGAAAAAGAATGGAATGCATTAAGTATTTCTCAAAGTGGATTCAACAAAATTCAGAAGTTGAGAGGTGGGAAAAAGGAGATGGAATCAGTTTGGGTACATAGTTTGTAGTTGATGCTGAAATTAGGGTTCCTCAAAAGATTAAGAACATTCAAACTTCCATGTGGTAAATGACGCGTGCATTTTCCAACTCTAGTAGCAACATGTTCCCACGGTGTGAAGCACACTACACCAAGGGTTAGTTCTAAAGTGGCAACATAATTGATGGTGAATGGAATTGTCCTTAGATTGAATCTAAAATCTCAAAACTAGAAATTGTTATCTGCTACAGTGGATGTTTATGGCTGATTTGAGTAAAATCATGAGTTTATACGTGGTAATGCGATCTTCATCCCCAATTAGAATAGGATTTTGAGTATAGTTGGTGGTCATATGGGGAATGAAATAGTCCTTAGAGGATGGGGAGCTTGTGGTGTGTTTAAAATTATCCCTAATGTGACACATTCATTCTGTTTTTCTCATGTCTCTTACCTTGCTTCATCACAATGTTTTTGCATGGAATGTTTGTGCACCACTTGATAGGTTGTGATGACTCAAGAGGAAAAACAAATTCATTCCTTTCTAAAAATAATTTATTATTTTCATACGTGAGGTTGCAAGGCACCACATCTAACTATCCCATTTTGTATGCTTGACATTTAAAAAATGCATGACAATAAGCCCTGTCATTCTGAAGTACGCAGTGATGAGCTTCGTCTTGTAGACATCTTCTTTGTTTATGTAAGATACATAAGAAACTAATTTGCATTTCCTTTAGGTACAAGGTCATGTGATTTTTTGCGTCGATAGTGTCTCCTTAGGATTTCACGTAACAAACTCATTTTATTCGTTGCTCTTGCAAAGTCATTGTGAATTATTTAATTTAATGGATAATTTCATTGACAATGGTCTACGCTAACTACTTTGTACATCATGGAACATCAACATTTTCCCTAACCACTCATGATTACCATGATTGTCAAAAAACATACACAAAAACATGCTTGTACGGTTGAAAACACAAATAGGGCAAATGAAGTTATTGTTTTTGCCTATGCAAAAATACCGGTGGAGGAACATGCCCAAGTGCAAATGGGTGGTTACGTCCTCGAGAATACTCCAAGTGTGTGTTTTTTCCACTTATGAATGCAGAATCACATAAGAATTTTCATGATTCATGGGGTAGAACTGCAATCATGATTTAAAAGGGTTAACCCATGAGTAGAGGATTCATGTTCTTGATAACTGCAGGTTGGAAACACAGGGTGTACCTCTAATGTTTCTGATAGCAAGTCTATTGGTCTTCTCGATTTGAGGAAGATGGAAATATATGCTTTTATTTGTGATTAGCCGAGTTCTTTTGGAATTTCCTCTTTGTTGATGTAATGATATACACGGTGTGGCTTGCACAGAGTCCTTGTTCCGCTTTATGGCCCATTCGAAACAATCCATTGGACGCAACCCAACGAAGGACTCTTCCTTTCCAATGCCTTTTCCATCAGTGGGGAGAAGGAAGGAAACTGGTTGTTTTCACAGTTCTGTCGCAGACAAGCTTATGTCGTTCTTGGTTTAAAACGGGTTCTGACCTGACCTCCAACCATGATAGAACACGACATCAGCGAATACGTTGTTTATCACTGAGAGAAACACTTCCTGTCTGTAGTCGCGAGCCGCAGCGTAATTGCAACCCCAACAAGCCCTTGTACCTCCTGCGTCATTACCAGGAGTGGTAACAACTCAATGCAAGAATTGCAGTTCCGTGTGCCAATGAGAGTAAGTCGGATTGTGTTAGTTTTCTTAAGGTCTGATTTGCGACATTGAAATACAATGCACAAATGACAGATAGCAAAAGAAAGGGTAAGACCTGAACCAACCTTAGTGCCTCTTCAGCCCCAGTTTGCCCCCCTCACGAAGGGGGGCAACCACTCCATTGAAGCAAGCTGTGGAGTAAGAAACGGTTGGGGGAGAAACTAACACATGGGAGAATGAGCAAAGGTCAGGTTTTCTAAGCAAAAGCATAGATAGTAAACAGATAGAAGTTACAAGGCAGATGTACAATTTAGAGTATGGGACACTAAAGCAATTCACAATAAACGGTAAGTGTACTATAATGAAAGTGTCCTAAATGATAAAAAATAGATATACAAGTGTCAAGTTACGGATAAAGCATGGTCGGGGTCGTCGGTTCGATCATTGAGCAACGAGTGTGGAGCCGCATTGTGAGTTGTTGGATGCAACAAGTGCAAAGATGCGTGGAAGCTTCCTAGCGACACAGCCGCTAACTAGGCGTCAGTACCTGGTTGGACGGTGACGACAGTCACAATTCGTACACACAATGGCAAGGGTCTGGCTAGGGGACACAAGGCAAAGTGTCAGAATGCTTCAATAACATTTGCAGGGAGAAACGAAAAATGACAGGTCTATGGCATAAGTACCTGCCGTGGCGCATGGCGGGTGTTGCATGTGGCAGCACAAGGTATGTCCTAAAACCGGCCAAAAACCACTGTTTTGGCTCTAACTCAGCATAGACATATGAGAACGCTATGCCGTTTGAACCTAAATGTGCCAAATCACAAACCGGACACTACGACTGGTCACATGCATGCATCCGGCATCAAACAATGGGCACACAATACAGGAACATGCAAATCAGGCCCACGGCCCATCCACCGATAAACTCCTTCGTGCTGCAGAAAGATTGCAGGAGGTCCCAGGCATCGTCCAGAGCTCTGGGACGGCTGTCGATCAACTCCAAGCTGGTAGTCCACCACAAGACGATGCACCGGTACCACCTGGATCCGCATCGGGGATCTGCACGGGCATGGACACGGCCGAGTGGTCACTGTTAACTGTACAAGTTGTCAGGAAACGACACAAATCATAACACTCCCCCATGACCTGATGGTACGCATGTCCATACACGTGCAGCATTGAAATGAATACAACAAGGAGTGGAGAAATAGTTGTGACTCAGACACACACACCCCACACTCAACCACTCTCCGGCAAAGAGCGAAGCCCAAAAGAACGAATGGCCACTATAAACTTCCCATGTGCTAGTGCCTTTGTCAAGAACTTAGTAGGCTGCATGTCAGTGCCAACCCATATGACAGAGATCACATGTCGCTTCACCAAATCACACACAAAGTGATTCTTAACCACAATGTTCTTTGTGCAAGGGTGAAAGACACCAGAGCTATCCGCAATGGCAGAGCACTCTTGTTGTCGTTGTGAAGTACAATGGCATGTACTGATTGACCCAGCTCAAGGAACAGGTGCTGCAGCCACACTACCTCAGCAGCCCCTACACTCGGAGCAACATACTCTGCCTCCGATGAGCTAGGTGCAATGTAGGCCTACTTCCCGCTACGCCAAGATACATCGGTACCAATGAGCAGGAACACGTAGCCAGTGCGACTGCATCCATCTAGACTCCACGCCCAGTCATTGTCGGTGTAGTCGTCAAGAACCACCGAACACTGCCGGCAAAAGCAGAGTCTCAGGTACGGTGTGGAGACCACGTACCGTACAAATTGCACAACTGCATAAAGGGCTTTAACACGTGAAGCCTGCAAATACTATGCAAGGATGTTGACAACGAAGGAGATGTCGGGGCGTGTGGTAGTGGCCAGGTACATCAGGGATCAAATGAGGTGGAGGTACAAGGCCACATCCACTGTCTCCCCCAGCTGTGTGGGATCATCCACCTTTAGGGCATCCTGCCCATCAGGTGTGAGAGGTGTGGAGGCCGTGGGCACTGCCCCAAGAAAGTCACTGAAGCATTCCCCCACAACACGTTCATATCAGGCCAAGTTCACAACGTCTGCGGTCTTGCACGATCTCTGTGCCAAGATTTACTACTGCAAGACCAAGATCCTTCATCCTATAGGCAGTCGCAAGGATCACATTGGCCTCCTTCACGGCCTCCATGGAAGGAGACACGATTAGAAGGTCGTCCACATAGACCAGGATGGCAGTGAACCGCTTAGGTGTCCTTTGGATAAAGGGAGAGGGATCTACCTCACTCTGTACATATTCCGCATGAGTCAGAGTGCCAGTGACTTCCTGGTTCCAACACCGAAACACTGCTTGAGGCTGTACAAGGCATTGCGCAAGCGCCAGACCTTGTTACCATCATCAAAGCCTGGTGGCTGAGCTACGTAAATCTCCTCATCTAGAGAGCCATGGAGGAACGCATTGTTCACGTCCATGTGGTACAGTTCCCAGTCATGCTGAGTCACTATACCGAGCAGAGCACGAGCTGAGCTCATGCGGTCGACAAGGGCAAAGGTTTCAGTGTAATCTATGCCCTCAACATGAGAGTACCCCTTGTGGCATTCCAGTGAGCCATCCGGCTTTACTTTCTTGCAAAAGACCCACTTGACCTGAATAGCCTTCCTCCCAGGTGGAAGGTCGACTAGCTCGTAAACTCCGTGCACTTGAATGGTACGAAGCTCATCCTTGTAGGAAACACGCCACACGTCTGCATCCTCTGATGAGAGAGCTTCCCTGAGTGTGCCCAGATCAGGCGCCATAGAGGGAGAGCTCTGAGTGGCAAGTGCACACGCCTTAGTGCTGGGACTGACGACCACAAGGTCAGTTACGACATCACAAGCGACATGAAACTCATGAGTGACAAGATCGTGCCCTACAGAGTACGCTGGATGTACCTTTGTGTTATTAGTGTGAACACTCAGGCCTAGGGCCTTTGTGCTGGGATCACCATAAAGGATGCTGCAAGTGGAGCGCATGGGTGCGGGACCAGACACTCGCTGGACTCCAGAGATCAATAGTCGAAGACAACCTCCGGGTTCACGCGAGTGACCTGGGCTTGAGGGGCTCACCTCAGGCTCAGAGACAGGCAGGACCACAGCTGGTGAGGGCTGAGGCAAAGGAGTAGATGATGCCTTGTGAGGAGATGCATGTGTGGGAGACACGAGACTAGGGTGATAGTAGGAGTAGGAGTTGAGGAAAAAGGTACTGGTGGACGCAGGTACATACGCATGGGTACCTGTGGGGTGCAAGGAAATAGGGTTAGAAGCTGGCTTTGTTGGAAAGGTCTCTGGGCCAACAGCGATGTTCCCTGGGTCATGAAGAGCCGGAGACTGAGAAGTGTAGGGGGCTCAAATGGACACATCAGCCGGGCGAGAGGTGCTCGCAGGCCCAGACTCCCCCATCCGTCAAGAAGCCTCACACGTAGGAATGTACGTGACAGATAGCAACGTGATCGAGGTCAGGTCACGGTAGGTGAGAGACTCAAAGAAAAGTACGTCGCGGGACTTAACGATGCGACGATGGGCGGGGTCCGAAAAACGCCAAGCCTTTGTCCGCGAGGAGATGCCCACAAAGGCACACAAGCAACCCCGCGGTGAGACTTTGGACCCCTGCAGGTCCTTGGTATACCACATAGAAGCCAAGGATCCCCAGACACAAGTGAGACGCAGGTCAGCACGGTGGCCAAACCAGAGCTCGTACGGTGTAACGTGGTCTGGAAGGGGACCATGTGGGAGGCGGTTCTAGACCCACGTCATGTAGGCAAATCCTTCAAAAGCGAAGGACTCCGGGAGACTGCACTCAGACTGCATAACACGAACCGCATCCTCCATAGTGCGGTTTTAGCGCTCAAAGACACCGCCTGCTGAGGAGTAGCAAGAGCGGAGACCTGGCAAAAAACCCATTCTCGACGAAGAAGCTTTCC